>JAOEHQ010050908.1:0-30779 GCA_025447715.1 Asclepias incarnata | reverse complement strand
CGAATATGATGTAATTCACCATGCTAAACGACCAAATAATGATATGGGGAATAGGTATAAATGAGACATATCACAGGCCTTTTTTTTTTCCTCTTCAATCTTTCTATTCCTATCAATTGGTTCCAGACTTCTAGTTGCCACACAGTTAGCGGCCATCACTGCTAAACTCAAATCAATGGAGAGGATGAAATATGATGTGGCTAACCTGAAGTCACATGTGGAAAAAATCCAGCGGTGGGTCTGGCAAATACAAAGATGTGAATCAACATACAGTGATGGTGATCCACGTGGGTGGATTCTTAAAGCCGAAAAGTATTTTCGGTATTATCACATATCAGAAGAACAAAAAGTTGATATAGTTTCAATGCATTTAGAGGGAGACGCATTAGACCTCTTCTCTTGGCTGTCAACTGATGAGGAAATTGAGTTTTAGGAAGACCTGACCCATGCTTTCCCGAAACACTTCGGACCTGCTGAATTTCAAAATCATAACAAACATTTATGCAGTATCAAACAGACTGGATCAGTGCAGGAATATCATCAAGAGTTTGCAAAACGCTCTTCACGGGTTTCTAAATGAGGAACTCAGGGCAGATGTCAGGCTTCACAAAGCAGTGAACCTTATACAAAGCCATGAGTATCACCCTCGAATATGAATCCAAAATTCGACACACAAAATCAGGAAAGAGTTCAACCTGGTCCACCCACTCCAAATAATAAGTCAGCCAACTAGCAACCCTATACCCCCTGTTCATGTTCAAATCTCTGATGCAGAAAAGCAATCCCGCTTCCTCCGTGGTGAATGTTTCTACAAATATGGACCCGGGCATCGATGCAAAACTGGTACTCTTAAGTTGTATGAACTAGAAGAAGAACAGGAGGAACAACTTGAAGCCGAAACGGTGCATAATGTAGACTCAAAGAATGAGGCCGCTGAGAGTTTAAGTGCAATTCTGGGAAATTCACATCCCACTACCATGAAGGTTCATGGGCTACTCAATTCCACCGAGGTCCTTATTTTAGTCGACATTTTAGTCGACGTAGGTTCCACGCATAACTTTATTTACGATGTGTTGGTAAATGATCTGAAATTACCTACCCATTCAGTACAGCCTTTTGGTGTCCAAATAGGCAACGGAGATGTGATTTGTTGCAATCAAGTATGTAAAAATCTCCCTGTTCAAGTGAACGGCTTGAAGATTGTACAAGATTTCCACCTTTTTTCTATAAGCGGGGCTGATCTTGTTCTGGAATTTCAGTGGTTAGCCACCTTAAACACCGTACAAGCTAATCGGAAAGAGATGTTTATAATATTTTCAATTGAAAGAAAGAGATACAAGCTGCAGGGTATTTCATCTGAACCCCAAAAGTCCTATGCATTCCAACACTTTGCTATTGAAAATGAGGTTGATACCAAGGTACCTGTCCCACTTTAGCCCCTAATCAAAGACTTCCAGCAGGTATTTCTGGAACCCACTATGTTACCACCATTTCGTACTCATTTTCATTCTATTCCCCTCATACCCAATTCCTTACCCCCTAATATTAAACCCCATTCCAAAAGACAGAAATTGAGAAACAAGTAGAGGAGTTGCTAACAGCAGGATTTATAAAGCCAAGTCAAATTCGATTTTCCAGCCCAGCAAGAAGGAATGCGTGTAGACTACCGGGCTTTAATCAAATTACCATTGCTGATAATATCGTATTCCGAGCATAGATGAGCTGTTGGATGAATTGATATGGAGCTACCGTCTTTTCTAAACTCAACCTGCGTTCTGGTTATTATCAATTAAGGGTGAAACCTTCGGATATAGAGAAAACAGCTTTCCAAATGCATTCGGGTCACTACGGGTTCCAAGTGATGCCCTTTGGTCTGACAAATGCTCCCTCTACTTTTCAAGCTGCTATGAACGACCTATTTCTGCCTTTTTTACGTGGTTTCATATTGGTTTTCTTTGATGATATCCTTGTTTACAACAGGTCTATGGAGGAGCACTATGAGCACTTGCGAACAGCCTTGGAATTGCTTTCTTAACAATTTTATACAAAAATATCCAATTGCTGCTTTGGAGCCACAAGTTCCCTTCTTGGGTCATATTATTTCGGCTAAAGGGGTACAAATGGACCAAGAGAAAATTACAGCCATTCAAACTTGGCCCGTGCTGACCAAAGTTCGTGAGGTGCAAGGTTTTTTGGGATAAACGGGTTGTTATGGGAGGTTTGTACGCAACTATGGGTTGATAGCTAGACCTCTTACGGTTCTGACCATGAAGGATGGTTTCAAGTGGTCCGACAAGGCTACCCGGGCATTTAACCTGTTGAAGCATACTCTGATGATAGCCCCAGTTCTAAAACTTCCTGATTTTTCACAGCCCTTCACAGTTGAATGCGATGCAGCATCGGATGGCAGGGGTGCTATTTTGATACAAGATAACCAACCTGTTGCGTAATTCAACAAAGGGTTCTCACCCAACAATCGACTAAAATCAGCCTATGATTGGGAGTTGCTTGCACTCGTTCTCGCAAACCATTATCTTTTGAGCAGTCACTTCTTTGTCAAAACCGATCACCACACTCTAAAGTTTTTATTGGAGCAACGAGTATCAACCATGGAACAACAAAGACTTCTCCTAAAGCTAATGCCCTCCGATTTTTCTATCATTCACATATCTGGCAAAGAGAATCGAGGTGCAGATGCCTTATCAAGAAGACCTCTTATAGCTGAATTATTAACTCTAGTCCTTCCTTATTGTCCTTATTGCTTGGACTTAGCTGAAATTCAAGAAGGCGGCCTTAAAATAGACCCTTACACGAGTAATATCATTCAAGAATTGGGAGCGGATCCGTCTTCTTTTCCTGCTTATTCTATGGTAGGACACACACCTTATTGTTTGAAGGTTGAGTAGTGGTCCCTGATATTCCCTCTCTGCGCAACAAAATTCTCTATGGAGCCCATAGTACTCCATCAGCGGGTCATGGAGGGTTCTTGAAGACATTCAAACGCATTACATCTCAGTTTTTCTGGCCTCAAATCAAGCATGATGTACGTCTTTATGTCCAAAACTGCTTAACCTGCCAACAGCACAAGTATGAGACCTTATCACCAGCAGGACTTTTGCAGCCGTTACCCGTCCCTAATCAGATATGGGAGGACATCTCCTTTGATTTTATTGTCGGTATACCACCCTCGAACCCTTTTGACACTGTTCCCGTTGTGGTTGACCGACTGAGCAAATACGCCCACTTCATACCATCAACACACCCCTTTACTGCCAAAAGTGTTGCAGCAACCTTTTGTAAGGAAATTGTTTGGTTACATGGGTTTCCCCACTCCATTGTCTCCGACTCTCTGATCGGGATGTCATCTTCTTAAACTTCTGGCAAGAGTTTTTCAAGTAGGCAAGACTATATTAAAAATGAGTACCAGTTATCACCCCCAAACCCATGGGCAAACCGAAGTTTTAAAACCGTTGTCTTGAAGCATACCTCGTTGTTTTGCACATGAACAACCTACCAAATGGAGTGCTTTTCTTTCTTGGGCCGAATATTCCTACAACATGAGTTTTCACTCGTCTACGGGTACCACTCTCTTCACAGCAGTTTATGGTAGAGACCCTCCTCCTATTCAGCCTTATGTTGTTGGGGATACAAACAATGCTGAATTAGAAGGCCAGCTTCTTACTCGAGATGACATGCTGCAGCTCCTGCATACTAATCTACATAAGGCCCAAAACACAATGAAAGCACAGGCAGATCAGGAACGCAGGGAATTATCCTTTGAAGTGGGTGACATTGTCTTTTTACGGATTCAGCCCTATCACCAGAGGGCATGCCGCCGCTATGAAAATTATCACCTCGCTTCTTTTAGACCTACCGCCGGAATCACGTGTTCATCCGGTGTTTCATGTTTCTATGTTGAAACCAGTACGAAGCCAGCTCCCCTCCACTACTGCTGCTCCTTTACCAGTAACTCGAGACTGGGGGATTGATCTACTACCTAAAGAAGTGTTAGCTCACCGTTGGGTTACCAAAGCCGGTGTTCCTACTTTGGAGCTGCTTATCTCTTGGGTCAATCGTCCAGTGGAAGAAGCTACATGGGAGAATTATGATTTACTTGCAGGTCAATTCCCTTCCTTCCGCCTTGAGGACAAGTTGTTTTACCGGGAGGGAAGTGTTGATAAAACAGCCCTGTTAAAGTGTATTAAGGCCCAGCCTATTGGATCACATGATAACTCAGGCCCAGTTGGCCCAGTAAACCAATTTGGGTATCTAATAACGTGACCAATCTTCTTTATCTTTATCTTTATATATACATTACTAAAAGACAACTGACCTAACCACTTATTGACCAATCACAACTCTCCAATAAATTGAACGTTGATGATGTCATTATTAATCTAATTATAATATACTATTTAAAAATAAAAATTTTAATAATCATTATCCAAATATATTAGTATTTATATTATATTAGTATTTATAAAAAAAAAATCTCACTAATTTACACTTTTTGTTTTCCATCAATAATTTACACTTTTTAGCCTTATTAAATACGTAATACTTAATTTATAACTATTACATTTTGTAGCCATCAACTTGAATTTTATTTTTTTTAATTTTTCAATCAAAATCCTTGATTTTGCTAAATAATTCTTATCTTAGACCCAATATTTAATATGATTAGCAAAAGTCAGCGATGATTTTTACATAATTCTATAATTTTTAAATTAATAATTCTTTAGTTTTAATTTTATTAACTGATAATTCGCTAATTAATACGATTTTTATTTTTTTGTATCTCAAACTCTATCTTTTAATTCTATCATTAATCTCAAATATTGTTCTTCAATCAATATATTTAGTTTTTAAATTTTGAGTTTAAGAATCCATATTTTTTTCCCCAGCAAATTGATACATTATTTTGAATAAGAAATAAAGGATACAGTGTCATGTAAATTATTATTAACTATTTTTATCAACAGTTGGTTTGTAGCTACAACGTCCAGTTTTCAAGTACGGGCAATTGTACGTTATAATATCTCGAGTTAAATCGAAAAGTATCTTAAGGTGTTGATAAACAACAAAGATGTCAGATCAAAAAAATATAAACAAATATTGTCTACAAAAAAATATTACAAAAGATAAAATACAATATATGTGTTCAATGTTTTAGAATTATATTCATCTAATTTGATTTTACCTTCATTTTTTACATTTAAATTTATATATTTAACAAATTATCTTATCTTAAAAATGTCATAAAAATTCCGTGTATTTGAGACGGACATAAATCTAGTTATTAGATAAATGTCAAACAATCCACATAATTATCACATTGAAAGAAGAAACAGCTACATTTGCCTTTCTTTTAACAGGGTTTGCTTCCAAGTTCAATATCGTTGACTTTGTGTTGGGGATTCCTATTGATTGAAGCATTGTTACTAGTTGAGATCAATGTGGGACTACTTAAAAAGAAGAAAAACAGCGTGGGGAATGAGAATGAGTTGGAAGTTATCTCCATTAGAACTATGGCTCAAGAGACATTAGGTGAATTGGGAGGAACCGTAGCTACTCTGACCTATGTGTTCTTGGGATACACGTCGATGATCGCCTATGTTTCAAAATCGGGTGAAATTCTTTACCATTTGATCAACATTCCGGAATCAGTTTCAGGGGGTTTCTTTACCATGCTCTTTGCAATTCTGATATCCGTTGGAGGAACACGCACCACAGATCAAGTAAATCAAGTTCTTACAGTCTCCATGATAGGTATTCATCAAGATCAAAGCAGTGCAAAAACTTATCTAGTACTTTGTCAATTGTTATCCTAACACATTCTCTGATAAGTATATTTATGGTAGCAAAAATTTTGGTAAAAAATTAAGGATTTACCACCGAGATTTATGCAATTTTCAGTTGCAAAAAGTCAGCAAATTTATGCAAGTCCCGTCACTGCTTCTATGATCTGTAACAGGTTTGTTGGTAGCAATTGAGGTTTTAGCAATCACGTTTGGAGGGTGGTCAGGGTTTGAGGGTAATGGTGATTGGACAAAAGTTCCGGGAACTATTCCAGTGATGATATTTTCTTTGGTTTATCATGATCTAGCTCCTGGTAATACTTGACAGTAAACTCTATATGTTTTGAATTCAACTCATCGGGTTTTTTTACCTCACACTTAGTCAAACTATGACTTTCAGTTCTTTGTGCGTACTTGGGAGGTGATATTGGACGTATTAGGACTTCGGTAATGCTTGGTAGTGTTGTACCTTTGGTGGGACTCTTGGTGTGGGATGTGATAGCTCTTAATCTCTCTAGTCAAGCTGAATCACTCATTGATCCTGTCGAGTTGCTTATGAGGTAATGATCACATGCGCATGAGCATTTCACTTGCGTTTGACTAAACTTCGTTTATATGATCTTGAGACTATAAAATCAGGCAAAGATGGGATGGAGTTGAGATTATGGTAGAAGCATTTTCACTTCTAGCAGTAGGAACATCACTAATAGGGACTCTCCTGGGATTCTCCCAGTTCTTTAAAGAGCAAATAGTCAACAATATGACTTGGGATACTTCTTCTCCGTCACAGGCAAAGTCAACTCCTTGCCATTTGTATCTGTAAGTCTGCATTTTTATGCTTAGGCAGTTAGGCTAAAATTATGATTTTTTTACTGCAGAAATGTAGAGTCAACTTAGATGGAATGGTAGAAAGATGGTGGAGAGGCAACAGAATTGGTTTCACAGCCACAGCTTTGGTTGTTGGTCCGTCTCTTATCGTGTCTACTGCTGTCCCAGATGTATTCACTGCTGCTACAGACATCGCTGTAAGATTGTATGTTTGTTATGTGAAGGTATATTTGTGTGTAAAGTGCCTTTTTCAAATGAGTGTTCTAAAAACAGGGAGGGTATTGCATGACAATGTTGTATGGAGTCCTTCCACCAGCAATGGCATGGGCTATGCATACTGCAGAGGAACCCAATAACAAAAAGGGAATATCAAGAGCAAGACCAGCCCTACTCGGGGTAGGACTTTTCGCTTGTGGGATCATCTTAGATCAAATTTTTCTCGATCTTTCAATCTTTCAATCCTAAGACAGATCTGGTAGTAGCATAGTATCGACTTTGTATATAGTCCCTTATTATTTGTACTTTATTATGTCATTCTGCTAGAATTTGTTGGCCTTTTGACCAACCTCAAATCACCTTAAATACAACACAACGACACATGTAAATGGATTAGGGCCCTATGAACATGTTATTTCACAAAAGCAACAATAACGAATTTTTATTCAAGAAAAAACTTAAGAATTTTACGATTAAATGATTGAACATACTAGAAATACACGCAGGGAGAACCATAGTAACACTAGACAATCATACGTCCTGTAAACTTTGGAGATACTTGATTTATTAGTAGCTAACGGAGGTGACATGCTTCAGAAGCATCTCAACAACATCATGTGAAATTCTATCAGCTTCGGTCTTCAGGTGTTGAATCTTTCCCTCTGTTTCCTTATCAAGACGCTTCACATTGGCACCCGAGTCGCCACTCGACTGATTATCAAATATAATATAGTTTAGCCCGAGATAATTTTTGCAATACTCCGACACCGTAATAATACTAACGGAAGCAATAAAAAAAATCAACTACTAATCATAACGCTTATCGAGATTTACTCTTAAAAACATGACAATTTCAAGATTTCGTGGAATAAACTAAATGCATCACTATGGTCTTGTGTCCTACAACTATATGATCTAAGCCATAAAAGAAATCAGTTTTTGGTCAAATATTCTGAATCGACTACCAAGAAAGTGCAAAAACTGTATGTGAGAAACTGAGACTACAAATCATAAGCTTGAAAATCTCAGTTCATTTAAGAAATAGGCTTCTTTTATAAAACTGGAAGTTTACCTCAGCGAGTTTTCTTTGGAAATCAGCTTCCATCTGAGCACGGAATTCAGCCACTTCTCTCTCAGCCTCATCCTTGGCCTGTTTTAGTCGAGCCAACTTTGCTGATAGAAAAAACAGGGTTCTATCAAAAACTAAAACTCATGGAATGCATGAATTGTGATTCATGATGAGTTTTGAAGTTTAAAATCAAACTAGTCATTCTAAGAAACATGGAAACAAGAAAGATTGAGAATCAGATGAGTGCAAAGAATACAAACCATTTCGAGCAGCATTGACAATTTGTTGAGCTTCTTGCTCTGCTGATAACAGTGATTGGATTCCGGTTTGGCCCCTGCTCCCACCATCCATGTTAGCTACATGATTCCAAAATGTCACAAGATATCGTTGTGTTCAGCGCAAATATTAATTCATCAAATAGACAAATTTAGTCAGGTAGGAGTCAAGGCTGTTACATCGATAACTAATACTATATTTTCCTCCTTTTGGTCTGAGATTATCAAAATAAATGAGAGGAGACTGATTTTTAAGTCAAACACCAATCTTTGATATCCAAAATCCGCATAAGTTTTTTGACATATAACACAGGAAATTTTCTCAGAGTCAAAACATTCCCATATTAATCTGAAAGTTGAATCACACAACCTCGAACGTATAATTTATTTTTATTTTTTTTCCGAAAGTATAATTATTCAAAACGAGATGTAACTTTTATCTAATGAGTTTAAACTAGACCTGAAAACACATCCCGCAGAGTTGCTGCACTAAATACAAAATTACCTAAGTATGCTAGTTATCTTGATTTTGATACTTGTTCATCTCAGTTATCAGACATCAGTCGTCCAAACACCCCATAAGTTATATACAAAGGACGGTTATAGCGCAAAGCTTCTAATTACTAAACAACAATTACAAAATCAGGGCAATTATTTACTCTGATTCATATTTTGTGAAGTACGGGTTTGTCGCACGTATTAGCATTGATTCAAACATTAATAAGCTCCGAGTCACCCCTAAACAGCACCAAATGAATCAATATGAATCTTGATAGCAATTTTTTTTTTATCTAAGCAAACCCTAGACCTAATAATAATTAGCAACTTAAAACAATTAAACAATATTGAATTACTAAAATTATGAAACCAAGATCCAAATGGGAAAATACCCAAATAGTAAAAACATAAACCAAATTTTAAAAAAACAATCTTTATACAAGAAAATTGATCAGAAATGGTTAAATTTAACAATATCAACAATCTTGAAGCTCAAAAATCAATTTTTATCGCACTAAGTTATATAATAAAGATTAAAAGACTAAGACCCAGATCAAGCATTGCAAGTATTCAGAAGTTTAAGATCATGAACAGTGATAACAAGCAATGTTGATACACAAAAATATAGAATCAAAAATGAGAAAATATTTGGGGAAAAAGTACAGCAATAAAGAGATCAGAGAGGAATATACCTAACAACAGAGAAAAATATTGAAATGATTTTGATGATGCCAATGTGGAGAGAAACTGCTTATGGATGGAGATCTGTATGTATGTATATATGTATTTAATTAATTGTTCATTTGTTTGGATACTACCCGCGAGTACGAGGCAATAATAAATAGAGGGATGGCTGTAATGTTCAATAAATATTAAAAAAAATTAATATATGAAGGATTATATGTCTAAACTTAGTACATAAAAACTATATATTTATTTTTTCTTAAATATAAATACTATATAAAAGATTTTGTCCAATGTCCTTCAATACTATTAATTGTTTTAAACATACTTCTATTAATTTATTAATTATACTTGAATTTATTATCACTTATATTTTATAAATTTTAATTATGAAAAAAAAAAAATTATTTAATTCATTGGAACATTATCTTCTACATTTTGCGCGGGTACTATGTGTCTATGTTATTATTTTCTTACATGTTTTTGATTTGAAATTAACATCGTGTCGATACCTCGCACACTGTATATTGTCATCGTCGCATCGTACGGGTACCCATATAGTTAATTTTTATTAATGTTATATGACTATTTTTTATGATTTTTACATATGATTTAATAACTGTTTAATAGTCGAGAAGATAATCAAATTTGTTATATTACTATTTTTTAGAAAGATAATCAATTATAATGAAAAAGTTATTTTATGTTTATTTTTAACTATAATTTTTTTTAACAGCTAAATTAAAAAAAAAAATTTGTTTTTTGTAAGACATGTTTGAGATTTTAATAACTAAGTTTTGAAAAATATAAGTTACCTTTTATATATATATATATATATACTAAAAGAAGGTTGTTCTATTAACTTATTAATCAATCACATCTATTTATTTTTTCAAATTGAATATTGTTTATGTCATTAATATAATAAGAATTATTAAAAAAGTCTCATTAATTTACCTTCTTTTTTTTTGTCTTTCATCATTAATTTATTTTTTTTAATCTTTTATAAATGTGTGTTAAATTAAAAATAAATATAGAGAATAGTGGTGTGATAAATTAAATGTACAAAATATTTTTTAACAAGTCAACACTAAATCTAAAGTAGGGACAATTTTGCATTCCATATTTCCAACTTCCAAAACTTCATATTTATAAGTGGAATATTTTTTTGCTAAAACTCAAGACATTTAGTGTTGACATCATTATCTTTATTCTTATATAAAATAGCAACTTCTCTTCCCTTTTCAATTTTCTGTCTTTGAAATGACTATATTACCCTTCTTCTTTATTCACTAACTTAAACATCTCTACCTACTATACCTATAATACCTTTAATGAAATAATTTACAATATATATCTCTCAACCTTTAAAATAACCACACTACCTCCTTTTACATCAATTACTTTTACATTCACCGCACCACCGCAGCCGCTACCATCATCGCCGCCGCATTGCGCTGGCATGCGTCTAGTTTATACACAAATATAAGTGTGAAGTTTTAATTGAACATATTTTTATTCACTTACAAATGTGAGACAAAACCTTTTTATTTGTACACATCTACTAAATATGTGATGTATACTATATTTTGTAGTGGTTGTAAACAATTAAGCCAAAAACGTGTTTAGACTTCAGTATAGTTAGTGTGTAAAACTTCTAACTAAATAGGCTCAATTTCATAAGTTCGCTTTAGGCCCCCCAAATCGATTGAGATGCAATGTCCTAACTTTAAAAACTCTCTCGATAGTTTAGAATTACTTATATTCATTTCATACATCCGTTCTTCTGTATCGACATTAAGAAAATCTTCAAATACAAAGACGCGTTACAAAGCAAATACTATAATAAATGAAACAAACTTCGAACTACAAATCAAAGAACCAGGAACACATACCATCAAAACCCACAAACCGCAAACCACGGACTAGTTCGACTTCATATCTTGAACCAAGAACCACCACCCTTCAGAAAATGTTATTTTACTTGCATCTAATCCATTTACCATTTATATTGCTCTTAAGAAAAGTTTTACATTTAGAGTCATGCAACATTTTCAGTTATACTTTCATTGTTCATAGTTCATACACTCATGTAATGACACTAAATCAAGAAAACACTTCAACAATCACATCTCATTGTATAAAAGTTATGCACCCCATGCCATGGTGCTCTAGAATACAATATAAATATGAAGACCACCCAGAACCCATGTATCAAAGTATGGCGAATGTAACAGAAATTCTAACTAAACCATCTGTATTTTTTATTTCTCTAGCATAGTGTACAAGAAGATAAGATGATTAAATTTGAACCCATATGGTGAATATATATCTTGAAAATTAATAGCTTTCAATCAATCCAAGGAAGTAAAATGACTTAGAGCTGAGATCTTCGAGCTAATACACCAAAACGGGCTCGCCGGATATTGCTACGGCGTTTCATATACACAAGCGTGCCAAACGCGATCAAACCTGCACCACCCAAAACTCCAATAACTATCCCAGCCTTCTGTCCCCCGCTCAGTCCAGAAGACCCACTGCTACTACCTCGACTACCACTGCCACTGCCGCCGCCACCACTCCAGCCACCACTGCCACTGCCGCCACCACCACTCCCGCCACCACTGCCACCTCCGCCAGTCGGAGGAGCCAGAGGTGGCTGTGATGGTGATGGGGATGGTCCTGGTCCAGGTGCTGGTGATGGAGATGAACCAGGGGCGCCTAGGGTGGATGGCCCAGGTGCAGGCGATGCAGCCTGGAGTATTCTCCTGGAACCTTGTAAGGCGGGGAGTGATACCATAACCAGAATCAAAGAGACAAGGAAAAATGGTTGAAACTGTTTTCTCATGGTTGCAGCCTTACAGAGCTGATGAGAAATGGGCTTTGTATATATAAAAAAAGATGTGATGAAAACAATGATTTCAATGACAAGGAAACAAAAAAAGAAAGAAAGTGTCAAAGCATATGTTAATCCGAAAAGCAGCAAACTTTGTGCTAAAAAATTGGAGTACCCGTCAAATACATAATAACAAGACACAAATCGAAGTTTGTTTGGACTATGGCATGATTAATAAATATAACTAAAATAGAATAAATATCCTACAGTTCTCAAGTACAGCTTTGACTTTTAGATGTGTCAAGTAAAACTATAACCTTTTAATTAGGACAATCTACATTATAACATTATTCAATCTGGGGAGAAACATATGCTAAATGTTTAAATTAGGACAAAACATATGTGACCTTATAATTCATCCTTCAGATCTTGATTGCTGTTTCCCCCAACTGAATCAGATTTCTGAGTTGACTCGGGTTCCGGAGTTGACTCGGCTTTCTGCGTTGACTCGGGCTTTTGGAGTTTAAAAGGGATTGCGGCATGCTGTTTGAGGAACTTGTAGAAAGCTTTCACCGTTCTGTCTGTATCTACTGTAATCTGGAGAGCCAGGTTTAAAAGTCTCATAAATGCATAAAAAGTTAAGAAAAAGCGGTAAATTTGACAGTGATTTATCTGGCACTAACCGGGTCAAAGCTCTTATTGCCAGCCGGGAAGAAAAGTAGTGTTGGGTACCCATCAGACTGAAAAAAATATAAAAAATAAACCATCAACAGAACAAATCATGAATACAAAGTTTAATCTTGAAAAGTACCTTCGCTCGAGGGTGTTCATTTGTGGTGCCATCCATCTTGGCTATAACAAGAGAATCGATGCCTCTAAGATGTTTTGCAAGTTTATTGTAAGTTGGTTCGAGTGCTTGGCAATGGCCACACCACGAAGCGTATATCTGAAACACAAAATACAAAAAAAATTCATCACAATCATCTTGTAGGAATGCTTTTAGCAGGTTGATAAAGTAACGTACCTCCAGAAGAACATCCTTTGACTCATCCAAAACTATTTCATCGAAGTTATTACCAACAACTACTTTTACATCTCCATCATTCTGGACAAGCAACAAACACGGAAAAATTACAGCTTTAAACACAAACATGCTTAGGAAAACGTTAGAGCACAAGCTTAAAGGTTGTTTGGATGTGTGTTTGGATCCAATAAAGTGACAATGAGCAACTAGGAGTTTGGAACCATAAAGTTAGTTGTAATAAAACATGATGTAGGGGATATTGTGCTTTTGCTGCTTGATAGTTCAATAATTAAATTATCAATTTTTTTTAGAGTTTGGCAAATTCTAATTATTTAGAAAAGTCATATATAAAACGACCAAAAGAGCATTGTTATGTAGTTTTTAATATTTAAATGTACAATATGGCAACTTATTCTCTATCAACTATTAAAAATATTTAATTAAGACTTATGTATTGACTTAAAAAGTTGGAAAAACTCGCATTCCAAATTTCAATAATTATCATCATCATTTTCTGCATATTATCAATTGAATCAGGGTACATAAAGATGTAAATAAGTAACTACATATCCTCTTTAACCTGTTCTTACAAATCTTTTTGATGGACACATGACATTGTGTTGTTGAATTTTGTAGGCGAATAATTCTTTGACAAGTATCCGTAAGGATGATTAGCACAAAGAACTTTAGGAGGATATACCCTTGCTCAAAATAGTAATCTTAAGTTTTTTCAATAAATAACTAGCTTTCTTGCAGATGGCATGAAATTGATCACATATAATCAGATAAAATCACGCTCATAATCATTTCATCCAAAACAATGAACACTGATCAAGTGAGGATTAATTAGTTACTGCATTTTATAATAAACATCCAAATAACACTCGAGTAGAATCTACAGCTTACTGTCTCAGGGATTGGATCAGACTTGTAGAAGGGCTTGAGGTTGTCTTGTAAGAAGTTTTCACCGAACAACTAAACAAAATAAAACACATAGCACCCACACAATTAGTTTATGGTTCTTAAGTTTTACAATATAGCCAAACTAATTATAGCACTGTCTAACGTAGCAAACCTTGATGTTGTTCAAAGTCATTTCTCCTTCCAAAAAGAACTTTCTAGCATCTTCATTTCCTGTGAATGCAATAACCTACATGAAAACAGCTCCATGATCATGTTTTTGGAGTACTTAGGCTTGGAAATCCATAATGAAGATGGTGATACTCACTCTTGGAACATCTCCATCAATGCCAAAGTACTCTGCAACTGGTTTACCAGCATCTTCATCATCCATTGGAACATACACAAAAAGAATCTACAACATTCCAAAAATGTAAATGGTCAAATTTGAAAGGAACACATTAAAATTACTGTAGTGAGCCATTTTGAACATAAACTTATAATTCCTTGCAACAAAAACAATTATAAATTCTCTAATAGATCTCGTCCTCACAAACATTAGTGTTCTTTCTAGATTTTAGATAGTATACAATTACATTTGCCAGAAAAATAATTCTCTTGTAGAATGTAAGAGTAAGCTCTCAAAAAAATTTCATTTATTGAGAAAAAATTTACCAAGTAATGTTACACTGATTTGTCTATGTATGTTCCATGTAAATTTGTACTCTAGAAAAATAATGAACGGAGCAAATAGAACTAGAATTTAAAGATAAAACCAATTCTCTTAGACTAATTCAACTTTCTAAATCATCTGCTGCAAATAACCCGCTGTTGTTGCTCGAAATGTAAAAAGAACACTATATTTTGTATTAGTGACTGATTTGTGTATAAATTGTGGACCTATGAAGGTAAATGCTGGATAGAAACCCAATCCCACATTGAAAGTCCAATTGTGGGCTCCTCCTGCTTATCACCAATTGGTTTTAGAATTTAGAGTGGAACCCAATTGGGCATGATGAGTTGGGCTGAAAACTGTCTTAATAGTAAAAGAAAGTGTCATACAAAATAGCTCACTATAGGACATTAATGTTTTACTTTTTGTTTCCCCCTAGTACACAAATGATGGTTCAAAAAGCTGTTTTTTTTACTCTTTGATATATAAAGTATAAACTAACCTTTCCCATGAAATCTTTTGCTGCCTCTTGGAATATGGGGAGGAACTTCTCAGTATCATTCAAAGTGGTAAAAAGAATCACCTGTGAAAGAATAGAAGGCAAACCAACATAAGTAAGAGCCATATTATCAGCAGTAATAGTCACAGACACGGAATAATAGTTGTAGGAAATAAACCAAAACACATGGTTCTTTTAGCAGTCTACCTACATCCATAGTCATTGCTATGATTATCATTGTATGGTTTATGAGTTCCGTCGCAGATACAAAGAAGGTGTGAACCTTTGATAAGCAAAAGCTTTATACATAAACTAGAGATGAAAATTCCAGCCCATTTACTTATGAATGGGTCGAGGCAGCCAGATTATTTTTTATCTCTAACTAACATCGTAAGAGCCATATTGCCAGCATTAATAGTCACAGACATGGAATAATAGTTTGAAAGAAAAAAAAAAAAACACATGGTTCTTTTAGCAGCCTACCTACATCTGTAATCATTGGTGGGATTATTATTGTATAGTTTATGAACTCAGTCACAGATACAAAGAAGGCGTGAACCTTTAATAGGCGCAAAAGCTTTATAAATAAACTAGAGATGGGAATTCCAGCCCATTTACTTATGAATGGGTCAGTGTGGATTATGTTTTATCTCAAACTAATCAAACAAGTAAGATAATAAAATTGCCTCCAAGAAAACACATCAAACAGGTTGAAAGTTGACCAAAGTGTTTTTTCAATGCATAAAAACTACTAAATTATCTATCAAAAAGTAGGTTTTCATAATTAAAATATCTGTATTATATTTGACAAACTAAATGCTTTTAGACATCCATAGAATTTGAAGAAAACATGTTTCAGGTAAGCACAACATGGCTCATTCTGACATATACCAAAACTTAACCTATTTTTGTTAGTTGTATAACTGCAAAGTCAAAAGGATGTATAGGATAAATTATTGTGTCTTAGTAACAGACGGGTCGGTCATGTAAATATGTGTTAGTATCTAAGTAGTTACTACGGAAAATAGCGGTATAGCGGTCGAGGACCGATATTTGAGATATTGGTTATAGCGGTGGTATAGCGGTGGTATAGCGGTAATTTTAATATTATGTAACATTTATATATATATAATAATTAATACTTTATACTTAATATAAATATCAAAAGTCAAGCTTAAAAGTGTCAATATTTGAAACATTAGTGTTAATACTTGCAAAATTTAGTGTTTCTTTAAGATTGGGCCAAAAAAAAAAAATTTTTTAAAAAAAAAAACCGCTATAGCACCGCTATTTTACCGCTATTTGGACCGCTATAGCACCGATATCGGTAAAATAGCGCCGCTAATAGCGGAACCGCTATTTTGACCGCTATTATATCTCATGTCCGCTAACCGCTATAGCGCCGCTATATCACCGCTATTAACTACATAGGTTAGAATACACCAAGGCCCAATCCATGATGTATTATGGGCCTGTAGGGTTTTGAGCAATTAGGGTTATATGTGTATAAATAGATGTTCATTGTACAGTTGTAAAATACAACATTTATTAAAATAATCTTTCAACCTTCATACTTTGCCCCAAGCCGCTCCCTTCCTCTCCTCATGGGAGTGCCATCTAACTTGCCAATTTAGGGCTTTGTCATGGTACATTTCTTTGTGGCAAACATGTGAGATTGCAGATGATTTGGTTCTTTGGTGTTTCGCAGGTCGTTCACTCCCTGAACTAGGCCCTCAATGGCGGAGACAATTGCTCGTTGTGGTGGGGTCACCGGTGTCAGAAGTGCGGCACAATACAGGTTGGTGATTGTAGCGGCGTAGTGGTTTTGGCGGACATAAAAGGCATATACATATATACAAAACATACAAACTAATGTCTCAACAAGGCCCTACGAGTAACAATCCTAAGGTGGGACCTTGTTGAGACATTATTTTGTATGTTTTGTGTTTTTGTATACGCCTTCTTGGTTGGCTAATCCCCTACGCCGCAACAATTGCCAGTCGGTACTGTGACGGTGCCTCTAACGCCGGTGACCTCACCAGCACAACATGAAATTGTGCTCGTTATTGAGGGCCTAGTTCTGGTAGGGAACGACCTGTGACACCTCGGAAAAGTCATATGTAACCTGTCTTTAGATGTACCACGAGAAAGCCCTAAATGGGCATTTAAGATGACACTGTCATGAGGAGAAGGATGCGGCGGCTAGAAGGGTCGCCCAAGCCTTAGCCTCGAGCGCCGTGATTGCAGCCAAGTAAGGGTAAAGCGTGTCTAATAGGCAGAAAGTGACGGTTTTAAATGCAACATCTACGTCTGAGGGTGAAGATGCGTAATGGGGGTGTGGAAGGCTGGCTGGTAAGCGTGGTTGCGATGAATGAATGCCTTTGTTATTTTATGTTGGGAGCACATCGCATGTTGAGTACTCCTTGCCTATTTTATTTTATGTTTAATAATTAAGTGGTAAGATAGTGGAGTATACAAATTAAATTTGATTGGATTTGGGAACCCATTGTATTCAAGCAAGCGAAGATATCTTTTTATTTGGTTATTAATTAATTGTATATTTGTTTGCCATATATAAAAACTCCAAGTGTAAGATTTTGACATTGATGTCTATTGTCTATTTTCAATGGTAGGATACGATGTAATACTTACTTTGTTTCATTGTGTCACATGTTTCTACTTTAATTATTGCTTGATTGTTTTGTTTTGATACCAAGGTTTATATCACATTGAGAAATATAGCCAAAGAAGCCTACATTTCCTTTTAGAAGTTTCAAACTTGAAATTCAATTTCTAAAGAGTAAAGACAACATGCCACTAAGAGTATGAAAATCCCCTACAGTTCAACTAAGTTCAGGTTCCAAAACGAGTGTATTAGATGCTTAACGGTCTGTAACTACGTTAGATCAGAGCTTGCTTTAGGCTCAACAAGCTGTAGTAATGCTTATAGAAGTTTTCAAGTAAGTATTGATTATTATGATGAGGAAATGATAAATAAGTTTTCATGTGTAATTTTTGGACTTACATGGTTATCGATATTAATAAGTTCCCTTATTAGTTATTGGTGTTTTGGTTTTTTAAAATATAAAGTTATTTGCAGTCATTAATTACAAGATTAGTTGTTTGATTGCTGTAAAACAAGCCTGCATTTCCTTTTAAAAGTTTTGAAACATGAAGTTCAGTTTTAAAGACAGCTTACCATCATGTGCAAAGTAGTGTGAAAAACCCCACTTTAGTTCCACAAGTGTAGGTTCGAAAATCAGGTAAAGTTGATGCTGTAAATTTTGGCTCAACTGGATATGGTTTTTCTTTTAATAGAATCTTTTGCAAATAGTTGTGAATAGTATGATGTGGAATAAATCACAGAAATATAATTGTGTGTACTTTTCAGACTTGTTAATTTTAACGTGTATGATTTTTACAGTGATGTCTATTTAGCCTGTCTGATTTGGGAATGAGTTGTTTTAAATGGTTTGTATGTGATTTATTAATTGCTTTGTTTTGCTGCATCATGTATGTCTAATTTAAGTAAGTGCTTGATTAGTTTGTTTTAATTATTTTCATATGTGTACTGTTCTTGGTAGGGATACTATAGACCTAGATTTTGAGTGTATTGAACTATTGATTGATGACCAAGATTTACGTTCTATTTTCACAGATCGAGCAGATTTGCCAGGCTTCAAAATATTAAATGCGCAATTGCTGGGAAAAATCTGTATATCAGATTTACTTGCAGCACAGGTGATGCCATGGGGATGAACATGGTGTCAAAGGGTGTCCAAAATGTTTTAGATTTTCTTCAAGTTGATTTTCCAGACATGGATGTGATTGGTATTTCTGGTTAGTCTGAATTTCGAGAATCTGGATCTAATTTGATGGCATATGTGAGACTATCAGCATTTCTGCATCTCGCAGGAAGAATAAGATTTTTTAGTAATCTGACGATTGAATCATGTTGTGACATGTGTTTCTTGATTGCACAGGAAACTTTTGCTCAGATAAAAAACCCGCTGCTGTGAATTGGATTGAAGGGCGTGGAAAATCAGTCGTGTGTGAGGCAGTCATCACTGAGGATGTGGTGAAGAAGGTGCTAAAAACCACAGTGCCTGCTCTTGTTGAGCTTAACATGCTTAAAAACCTTGCTGGTTCAGCTATTGCAGGTTCTCTTGGAGGCTTCAATGCTCATGCTGCTAATATTGTTTCAGCAGTCTTCATAGCCACTGGCCAGGACCCAGCCCAAAACATTGAGAGCTCTCACTGCATTACTATGATGGAAGCTGTCAATGGTGGAAAAGATCTCCATGTCTCTGTTACCATGCCTTCCATTGAGGTACTCACCATTCTACAAGCTGTTCTTTTTCAATGCACGTCTTCTGATTTAAAATGCTCCATATCAACTAAAGGTGGCAACTAGGGAGGGTCGTATGGGCTGGGTATGGGTCAAGACACGTAATTGTTGCTGCAGGTTGCGGCCTGCAACGCTTTTTGTCCAAAATCTAAACTCTAAAATAATAATTAGTGTGTCAAATATGATACAAATACTATAAGTTTTCATTGATAAATCTCATTTTATGAATAGAACAATTTATGCATCAAAAGTGCACTTTTGGCAACTTTCAGCCCGTTTTGCCCATTTGACCTATTTTCATATAATAATGCTTTATCTTTATCTTTATATTATCAAAAGTACATGGGTCAAAATTGTCATCTGTAGGGTCACCAAATAATTATAATGCGAAGCCTCGAACTTCATAATGGTCTACTGGATCCTCGATTTTCACGTGTAGATAATTATTTTATCATGAATTCATTAGATGTTATCATGTACCCTTTATATCCAGTGAAAGAATTTGCAACATTTGATTAAACACATGGTTTTACTAAAGTGTTGTGTCTAACAAGAACATATCATAAAGTTGAAACATTGTTGCTTACTTGCTTGATAATACTCCATTTGGATCATGGAATTTCAAGCAACAAAAACATTCTATCAAGATTTAAATATTCCCTCCATCTTATGAATAGTTAATTGCAATATTGGCGTCTAACAAGTGTTTTGACTGTTTCGTTCTTCGGGTATCACTTGACATTTAGTAATATGACCAGATACGAGAGTTATTCAAAAAAGAAAATTGTGCAATTTTTATGTGACGCAGGAATGCGTATAATGTCTAATAGGTAAGCTTTGGAGTTTTTGTAGGTAGGTACGGTGGGAGGTGGGACCCAACTAGCATCTCAATCTGCTTGCTTGAACCTACTAGGAGTTAAGGGTGGAAACAAAGAGTCACCAGGGTCAAATGCCAGGCTGTTGGCAACAGTAATAGCAGGTTCAGTGTTGGCTGGTGAACTGTCTTTGATGTCTGCCATTTCAGCAGGGCAGCTTGTTAAGAGCCACATGAAATATAACAGATCAAGCCGGGATATGGCAGCAAATGTGTCTTAGTTGAGTAAATAAATGACAGCTCTAAATTGAAGTAGTTGTAAGTTGTAACGGACATAACCATGTGATCTCCCGAGCCATACTAACCATTATCCCCTAACCATTATCCCCTAACAGTCACTTCTTGGGTCAATTTTCAACCATTTTTCACGAAATGTGTGTTTGTTTTCAATTCCAGTTGTATTTGTTTCGGGGAATGTAATTTCAGATAGAATAATGAGGGTGTCATTCTTGCTCCGCTTTTTTGATTTGTGTAGCGCAATATGGACCATTGCAGATTACGAGTTATGTATGAATTGGATGTTACGAATCTAAATTTGTCCGTTTCATTTATGTTATATGCTCGTTGTGTTTTACCAAATTAATGTAGTAATCAATGATGTTAACATCTTTGGGTTGGAAACAAGCCAAATTGTTTTCATATGGCGTTTATGAAGGATCAATAGATGGAGATGTCAACTAGTATTCAACTTCATGAATTAAAACCCTGGCTCCCAAGTGTCAAGCCGAGCTTGTATGCTTCGAGTTAAGCTTAATAACTTGAGCTCAAACTTGAGTTGATAGCACGACAAGTCTTCATGATGCAGGCTAGATTGAAGATCTATTTTAACAGATCAAATATATAAATGTAATTCTCTGCATTTTTTAAAAATATTTTTGTTTATATGTATTAAACATTCTATTAAAAAACCTAATTGGATGAAAGATAATTGATAAATCCAAAACAAATATGAAAAAATATGCAAGTATCCTAGGTAATAAACTCCATTATACAAAATTCAACATTAATGAAGTTTCTTAAAATACAAATGATAAAAGAAAGTTTGGGAAACGTGTATAGATATTTTTTATACACTAAGTAATAACAGAATTGAGAATAATCCGAGATCAACTGGGTAAGTCTTGAGGTTTTTACCTACGTGAGTTCAAGCTTTGCTTGGTGCATCTAGAGTTTTTTTTTTTTTCCAGGAGAAACCATTCTGCAGTAATGGGGTCCGGGAGTCCGGTTAAGACAACATAGTCTACTCGCCTTTTAAACCGTTTATCCTCTTTAAAAATGAGGCCATAATTCTTGATGTAATTAAATGATTGAGATAAAAAGTATGGTTTTGAAATTTAATGTTACCAAAAATAATAGGATACCCATTGGCCATTGGTTAACAAATCAACATGGTAGATTTAACAAATCAACATTAATATTCACGGCAATAAAACATAATATTCTCTAAAATAATTAAGATTAAAATTAGAGACTTATTTGACTAACAACGGTTATTGTAGCCAACTGTTGTCATTTTTACCCGTGACTATACAACCATTGCGTGAATATAATTTTAGTTTTAAGAAAGGGGTATTTCTAATGACAGCCCTAAAGGCTGTCAATAAGAATAATTCTGTGCATTAATTACACTCAGATTTTTCTTTTATATTAAAGATTTTAATTAATCCACGTTATTTAAAAGAAAAGTTTGACTGTATTAAATGCACAAATCAAATTTATTAATTAAAATCTTTATTATAAAAGAAAAATCTGAGTGTAATTAATGCACGTGACTATTCTTATCAACAACCCTCGGCTGTCATTAGAAAAATCCTTAAAAAATTAATGCTAGCAAGATATATTTTTTGAGGAATGCTAGATATACAAACTAATTACAAACAAAAGTTTACAAAAACATGTGGCATGTGATGTGGACCAATCAACAAAGAAAGAGAAAAAATGACTTGATTTGATTGGTGAAAGATTAATTTATAAACTTTTGTTTGTAATTAGTTTGTCAACCTAACATTTTTCATATTTTTTAAAGAGTGGTCAAGTTTGGAAATGTGTACAAAAATATCAATCAGGTTGTATATATCTGATTCAAATGTTGGATTTTTAAAATAGTTTTTCTAATGTGATAAAAAAAAATTATATGTATTAATTACATACAGATTTTCTTTTTATATTAAAGATTTAATTAATATACTTAATTTGTGTATTTAATATGAAATATCTGACTATAATTAATGCATACGATTGATTTTTTTTATTGACGGCTATAAGGGCTGTTATTTTGAAAACTTTTTAAAAAAAAAGTATATATGATTTTTTATATAATAATATAGAATATTTTTCCTTTTTTAAAGTAAAATATTGGAGTATTTGCGAAAGGTCCGAACAACACGAGACAATTTGGAAAAAACACCGACCCGACGAAAATCAATTCCTGCAAGAAATGTTTTTTTAATAGTAATTATTCAAAAAGGGGAAAAAAAAACCCTAAATTGACATAAAATCTTAAAACCCTAATTCATTGACAATGGCTAGTAGTGGGTGGAAAAAATCAATAGCAAATGTTCGATCAGTGTTCGGAAATGCAATGGGCGGTCTTCGTGGCGGATCCAATCTCGCCTCTTGGGTTGTCGCCGGAACCCTAGCTTACTTTTTATGGGTCAAACCTTCACAAGACCTTAAAAAAGAACAACAAGTATTCATTTTTTTTGTTTATTTCATTCTGTTAATTATCATAGTTATATTATAATGATGATGATAATAATTGGGTAGTGATTGATTATGTATGTTAGGAGAGAGCTGCACTGGCTGCTGCCTCTGATCGTTATCGATATGTCGAGAAAGTAAAACCGGTCCCGGATCTTCAGGTTCGGTTAAGTGTTATAGTTATCAAGTACTCATTTGTTCATGAATTGTGTTTGAAATGGATATATTTATTGTAGACAGGGTAATATTGTCGTTTTGAGGGTGGGTGTGAGAATTGCGACCGTGCAGGGCCTCAATTTGAGTCCAAGTAGAAAATTATACTTTTTTGCAATTAGTGTCCTCATTTTCTTGCTTGCTGCAAAATACTGCCGTCTTTGAGGGTGTGTGAGAAGTGACCGTACAGCCCATCAAAATGTTAGAAAGAGTCCAAATAGTGTTTTTTTTTTAATGGCAAAATACTGTCGTCTTTTAAAGTGTGTGAGAAGTGCGACTTTACAGGGCTTCCAAAAGCTTAGAGAGTGTTTTTTACAGTATGTACATTTTTTGTTGATAAAGTTGTCGTCGTGTTTTATGGCTTGAATTGTGGTTGGTTTTTATGTGATATGGTTATCAGGATATGGGATTAACTGAGCTTGTTTTTGATCTTGTAGGAAACTGGGCTTATATATGGGAACAAAAATAAAACAAATGACCCTGAAAAGTGATGGGAGTGTTTTTGGAAAAGCATGGAGTTTAAGGTAATTTTGTTATGTTTACAGTCGAAGGGTTCGATGTAGTATACAGTGATCGTGAAACTTTTGGTGTTATGTTAAGAATTTAGGGGGAAAAGAGATATAGTTATTCAGTTTTTTTGCAGAGGACTTCTGCATTGTAATAATGTCACATGTAAACTTTCATGAGGGCCAAGTTAATATATGCCAAATCATATCTGTTCAGTTTTTACTCACTCACTCATTGAATGTCTAATCTACCATGTTGGTTTAACTTGATTAAGAAATCAATCCGAGATGGGTTATGTATTTGGTTGTTGTATGCTTTTTATGCTTTTCATAATTTGTCGATTAATTTTGTTATTTTAGGTATTTAGTGTTGATAAAGAGAAAAATCTGGTAATTATAGACAGTCACAGTAATTCATGAATTCACAAGTTGCATGATGCCTAACATAATTTCCTGTTGTGAAACACAGGAAGAGAATAATTCACAAAACACTCTTTCATGTTTAATATAATAACAAGGTGGTACACATGATGGGAAGTTCCGTTGTCTTGGTCAAATCTTGTTTCATTACTTTTGGCGTCTCTGATATTTTTGTTTTGTTGGTCCTGTTTGCTGTTTGTGGCTTTTAACTGACTATTGATTTCTTAAGAAGCTTGGCCGGAGAATGAACTATCTATGAACTATTGATTCAGAAATGAATCACTCTTTTTACATTCCCATTGTATACTATTAAGTTCTATCCAAAGTTAAGTAAATGAAATATTATGAAGCACATTCATTCATGACATGACTCATGTCTGATTATATAGCAAATGATTTCTTTGAACAAACGTTTTTATCCTCTATACATCTTCCTTCATGTCTGCTTTGTTGCAGTGATTCAATTGACTCTGGTTCCTTAAAATACAAAGTTTCTGTTTGTTTTGTTTGCTTGCCATAGTTAAGTACTCCATATATTTGATTGCTCATGGTGTGGCTTTGTGATATTAATAAACCTAGGGGCGAAGCTCTTTCCCTAACAAAACATCTTTAGTGAATTTTAAATGGCTTCAGAAAGTTTATGATTTCTTTTTGTGGAGTTTTGACTCCAAACAAATTGGAGTTGAACCAACTATTTTTCGACTTCCGTGTTCTGATACACAAAGGCTTGCTATTTTTGATTACCTGTAAGAGGCAATCCTTATCGCTGCTAGATTTATGTGGTCTGATTATTGAAACTCTCCTGTTATCTATGTCAGTTAGATGGGTGCTGCTGGACAACAAGATTACTTCATTAACTTGTATGCATAATACAGTATGTAGATGGCTTATGGACTAATGTTGTACAGTTGCTAGATACCAAAACCATGCCCACATTGTAAGATCATTGCAGAGTGTGAAACTTTCTGTTGTGCACATTTGGAACCTGCTTGTGTTCAGGGTTTTATACAATTACTTGCTGATTTCTTTCCACTTTTACTTGCTTGCTGTCAACTCAAGTGGCATTAATGTGGAGATTGTAGAAACCTGGTGTGTATGTGTGCGCGTTAACGTGGAAGACCTGGTGTTCCCAACGCTAGGCTTTGACTAGCTTCTTTTTTTTACCTCATTAATACAACAAAAAACAACGGATGTTTCCCTTGCATGGTGGAAGTGCCAAATCCGGTCTTTGCCAGCAGTCAGCAACTTACAACCCAATTTTAAGGTTTTGTATCTTTTAAAAAGGAAAAATGTTTAAGGATATGGGAAAGTTGATAGAGTAACTGTTAGGTTCTAGAATTTGCACAATTTGTTTAAATAAATAACACAAAGTAAGCAAACAATAGTTACGCGGTCAATTGTTGCACTCTTTTATATATGCGAAAAAATTTTATAATGTTAAAGTTAGATAGATGACTTGAATACAATGCTTAACTTTATAACTAGACTAATTAAGACATTTAAATTGGGACGGAGGGAATACAATGTTTAACTTTATAACTAGACTAATTTAGACAATATATAATGTTCAAAAAAAAAAATTTAGACAATATATTAACAACGAACACTAATGAAGAGCAAACTTTAACTGTTGCCTATGACTTCGTATATTGCAATAACTCAAGGAATCACACATAGTTGGAAGGGCAAGAAGCTTTGGTCTTCAGCATCTGTTGCCTTTTATAGATCCACTTGCAACAGTCTTCGAGATGGAGTGGGCCCTGCGTGCATTTTTTATTTATTGACAATTTGACAAACTGAGTTTTCAATACATCATGTTGTTGGAGGCAAACTGGGTTCAGTGTGCTTGTTCAATGCGTTTGACCATTTTACTAATGTGGTCAGTGCACATACAATGTCATTGGAGAAGGTCTTATGAATAGGACCAAGTTTGTGAGCGGGAGGGAGGCGCATGGGGCCGGCTCTGAGGGTGTGCAAGGGGTGACACCGAGCCGGGCCCACACCCCCATGGGCCCACTACCTCCAAGTGAAATTAGAGTCATCAATTCGGTTGCGAAACGACGATCGGTGTAGTTGAGATCACCGTTGCACCAGTTGATGTTTTCAAGATGTTTAGCGAAGATGATTGTGATTTCGGGATCGCGGGGTTTGGACGGTGGACGGTGGGAGGTTGACATGGTGGTATTGATGGGGAAATTGGTTTTGGTTTTTTGGGGAATGTGGTTTTGTTTTAGGGAATAAACAACTTAGGTGCTTCTAAAGAAGCATATATCTATCAAATTTTTTATAAAAATTTTCTATTGTCCCACCGTGAAGTCCTGTAAATGTTACATTATATCCCTCATTTAAAATTGGTTTGAGGGGGAAGCACCTAACTTATATGTTTCCGGAAACATATAAGTTATCCCGTTTGTTTTATTGGATAAGTTTGAAAGAGAGATGTGTGGTAAATAGCATGAAACAATAGGGTCTTTTAAAGATAAATTTTTTCACAAATTTTTTTCATTTTATTAAGGACAAAGCATTCCTATTTTATTAGATAAAAAATCATTCAAATTATCATGACTTATGTGAGTGGGATAAGTAACGTGATTATATAGGACCTCTAAATAATTAGTCTCGCTAATGGGTTACTGAATATAACAGAAGTTAAAGAACCATTACCTTTTCATAGAATATGCGAAATGTCCACGAAACGGTTGTGCAAGTCCTTGATAATGCATACCATACAGGATTAGTAGGAAGATACTACAAAATATCATGTCTTGAAAAGACACTGAAAAGTGACTCAAAAGGGAACGGGTCAAACGATTGAAAGTCGACCAAAGTCCATTTTTAAGCATACCGCCTCTTAAATCATTTTGATCATAAGATAAGATTATCCTTGTCAAATTTTATTTTTATCCGAATAAACGCATTAAATATATTAAAATGAACAGGGTACAGGTACCCCCCTTGTCATTAGCCAACCATTACTAAAAATGACAACCTGCCAACCCCGCCATCATGCCACTAATATGGCACACAGTCCATATTAGATCATTTTTCCTAAGCTATTATTTATAAGTAAAACAGCAGATATTATTAAGATAAAAACACATTCTTCTTACTTGGGTGGATGAAAGGCTTCACCAACTTGACGCCACCATTTGGATCCAGTTACCTAAAGATAACTAAAATATGTCAGATAGTAAAGCACCGATTTATAACCTATATTAACATTATCATTTTCCATTAAAATTAAAAAACCACATTGCAAACAGAATTAGAATAAATAGAGCACAGTAAATCTTATGTTAAAATATTTATTGAAAATATACCCACAAAACCCACATAACCGAAGGTTCCTGGAATACGACCTTGTCCAACAACTACCTAGAAGATTGAAGACACAAACTTTAAAGCACTTTACTAACAGCTGACTGCTGATGTGAACCAAAATCTCCAGCAATTATGAGTTAAATTAGAAGCATTTCATACAAGATTGCTTTAAACTTCATTATGAAATCTCTATTAAACTCATGATGCAGAAGAGAAGAGTGTGTATACCCGGTCATATCCACCCAGTTTGATAACGGACCTCCATAACCTATTCACAGAAGTAGAGCAATAGAAAATGAGTCATCACTGAATCATAAGATCACGAAACAATATTGGGAACCATGAAACTTACTTCAAGCAATTTAACTGTTCATAAAACTTTGGAGGCTTAAATTCCATCCCTTTCGCCCTATAGAAGGCTTCCACCTCTCTCATGAATGTTTCTTGATCCTCAGCGGTCCCTGATTCATAGCCCTCATCCATCTAATATTAACATAGCAAAGAGAAACATAAATAACTTAAAGTGAACTCAAGATGTTGATTCAAGTTCTAAATTTAATGTAAAAATTACCTTTGTGTACTCTAGCTCACTCTTCGGTGTTTTTGCACTATGATACTCGACTTTACCAGGTGAATAATTCACAAAGGCGTTCGGTGTAGGAAGCTCTTGATGTTTTTCATCTCCGGCATTATCTCCTACATTGTTACTCTCTGGAATCTTCATAGAACTATCATGGTCAGTTTCTTCCATTACATGGCAGTCATCATCCATATCTGTAACATCATTCTTGCTACCGTCAACCGTAGCATCATGACCTATTTCTGTAGCATTGTTTGTACTATCATCAACTTTATCATCATCAGCAGTCATCATAGCATCATTCTTACTATCGTCAATCTTATCATCATCACCCAATTCGGTAGCATCATTCTTATCATCATCGGCCATCACTATAGCATCATTCTTACGTTCGTCAATCTTATCATTATTACCCTTTTCCGTAGCATCGTTCTTACTATCATCAATCTTACCATCATCAATCTTATCATCATCACCCATTTCTGTACCATCTTTCTTACCGTTATCAATCTTATCATCATCACCCATTTCTGTAACACTGTTCTTACTATCGTCAATCTTAACATCATTACCTGTTTCTGTAGCATTGTTCTTATGATCATTTATCTTATCATCATCAGCTGTCAATGTAGCACCATTCTTACTATCATCAAGCTTATCGTCATCACCCAAATTCGAAGCTTTGATCTTACAATTATCATCAGCCATCTCTGTGGCATCATTCTTACTATCATCAAGCTTATCATCATCACCCAAATTCGTAACATCGTTCTTAAAATCATCATCAGCCGTCTCTGTAGTGTCATTCTTACTATCATTAATCATATCATCAGCCATCGCTGTAGCCTCATTCGTATCATTAACGATTTCATCACCCGTTGTGATAACTTCTTTTTCACTATCCTGTGGCGTGTCCGCAGGCAAGTTCTGCTCACTTATGTTACTTTTTATCTCCTCTATGCTAATCGTACTTAAATCTTCTTCCGCTTCTTGCACCTCTTTCTCTTCTTGCACCTCTCTCTCTTCTTGCTCTAACCCAATTTCTTTCGGGGTGTCTCCCGCATCTTTACCAGCAAGCTCGTCTTTTTTCAAACTTTCCTTACCACCCACCACTTCATCTTCTAAAACCTTTCCAGCATCCTCCATCTCGACATCCTTCTGATCCATAATAAACCTACAAAAGACTATTTAAATAAGCCATTCCCAATTTCCCACAAAATCTTAACTTACGAAAACAAATAGTTTGTACCTCCTAGTCAACTTCATTTCACTCAAAACAAGTGTAGCTTCAAACACAAATTTACATAAATTCTAAACATAAATACGCACACGTTATTTTGTTTCTCCCTCAACTCTTCCGGAAGCAGTCTCTCTACCAGTCTACCCTTGGGTTGTTGTATGACTCTCTACATCCCACCCCCCCATACCCCGCCATTTCCGGGATTGGGTATTGTTGTAGTTTGTAACAATTTTCACACCACCTCCCCCATACTCCGCCATTTACGGGATTGAGTATTGTTGTAGTTTGTAACAATTTTCACACGCAAACACTAGTTTCTTTTTAAAACAATATTATTTTTCCCCCAAATATCTTCTTTTTTTTTAAATCAACACAAACAAAAAATATCAAGCTTCATGTTCACCCAAATTTCTAAATTAACTTCTTTTTTTTAATTATAATTCAAGTAAAAATCTTGCATCTTTACAAAACACATAAATTACAAAAAGTCAAAAACAAATAAACAAAAAAAATATTAATACAAAAAAAAAAATTAATACAATTTTTTTAGAAAAAAAAAAGTTAAAACTTTAAATTAATAATTTTTTTTTGTTTTGTTTTTAGGGTTATTCAATTAATTCAGCTCAAAGTGTCAAACCAAAACTCCAAATTCACAACAAACCACACACAGACATATATATAGATACACACACATATAAATATATAGATATATGAATATAATTTAAATTAAATTAAATATAATTATAATAATAAGAAGTGATAAATTTTACCTGTGTGAGCTAGGAAACAGTAATTAAGAGAATTTTTTTTTTTTTGACAGCAGAGAGGAGGACAGGTGGCGGTATTCGATAGGTGGAGGGATATATATAGCTTAGAAACAATAACACGATGAAAATCAGACACAGCGATGGGGTGTTAGATATAGATATAGATATAGAGATGTCAGTATTTGTGTTTGATTATAGATATATCAGCCTGCGGGTGAGTTGTTCGTCTGAAATCAGAAAACGGGTCTCTTCTTTGTTACTACCAGAAATAATACCCGCGGTTGATGGTTGAAATTAAAAGGTGATGGTGTCTGATAATCGGCTTCGTCGATCGCCGGCTCTGAATTGTCTAACACATGTATATAAGAATTGTATTTGTTGTTATTGATAAAAATATTTATAAATAAAAATTGTTATGTAAATCAATATAAAGATTAAATAATAAGTTAAAAATGGTAATGTTTAAAAAATTCAAAATTTAAGACACTATGTAAATGCTTTATAAGGTAG
>JAOEHQ010050897.1:0-19981 GCA_025447715.1 Asclepias incarnata | reverse complement strand
TAACAAACACAAACACAAGGTGTTTGGCCGGCGACGATGGTGGCCGGCGACGATACGCCCGTATCATCGGAAAAAGATACGGCAGTGGTGGTGGCGGCTTCTGATCCGGAAAATGATTGATCGAAAACGGTGAATGGTGGTGGAGGAATTGAAAAACGGGATTAGAGGGGGATGGATGAGAGAGAAAGTAGATCTAGATCTTGAAAATGGATGATTGAGATTTGTTTTTCAGTTTTCACCATTTTTCTTGTTTTCAAATGATTACATCCATTTGAAATCAACACTATAATTCATTTTGTGATTGCTTAAACATTTTTTTTTTTTTTTTTTGGTCTTGTTCAATTATAAATAATAATAGATTTATTTTTCAAAAACATAATATGATAAAATAAAATAAAAAAAAATCATATATGAATACAAAAGGAAAAGGGTTACAAAGATTTTTGATAACTTAAAATGATTAATTGCGAAAAGAACAAGTATTAAGAAAAAATTTTACAATAATAAATTTGAAATGATAATTTTATCCAAAAAAAAAAAAAAAAAAGTCTGGTAAAACTCTTTTGTTCAGAAGGATTTGAAAATTTTCAAACCCTAACCCTGACGATTTTCAAAATCCCACAACCAAAGATCTAAAATCCGTTTTTTTATGCAATCAAACATAGAATTTTATGGAATTTGAATTTCAATATCCATAAATTCCTATAAAATCCCATAAACCAAACACCCAGCTAAAGTTTTTGCAGGGATGGTTATGTTTGTGTGCAGTAAAATAGTACATATATACGCATGTAAAATTTAATTTCAATTTCGTCATCCTCTTCTTTCTTACCTTCTTCTACCTTAAAGTTACTTTTATTAAATATAACTCTGATGATGTTGAATGTTAATTCATTAATCCATGTTTAGGGGTCGTTATGTAATTAGTTATTTGTGTATTTAGAGTTGAGTATATAAAGTTTATAAGTTTAGGGTCCTAGTATGTCAAGAATAAAGTTAATAACCGAATAGTTGGTTATTAGCAGTTAGGAAGTTATGGGAAGTTTATTCATAGAGATGTTTGATTCGAACCCGAGATGATCCGAACGGGACAACAGTGGTATCAGAGCGTCAGAGGTTCGAATCAAATCCGATGTTTCAGTTTGCGTTTCATCATAGGAAATCAGAGGAGTGCAATAATTCAAGAAGAATACGCTTTGAAGATTGCAAGAAACTAAACCGCAAACACCAATCAGAGAGAAGAACAAATTGATTCAGGGAATCAATCAAGAGAAAACCGATTAAGTGAAGATCAAATCAGAGAAAGAAAGAAAGAGACATACACGATTGTGTGTGAAGGGTGCAATAAGAGGATTCAGTGAATAGATCAAGACAAAGCAAAGACCGTGTGATGCGGGAAATAACCTGTGAAAGGTGTAGTTAATTTAGTGATTGAATTATAAGAAACACGTGTGATGCGGTTTCAATCCATGAAGGATCAAAATTCTGTGAGTTTGAATTAAAGGTTATGTAAAATAACTAAGTTTGCCGTGAAGGATGGTTCGTGAAGAAGAAGATCAGTGACTGATCATAATTCAGATGGTGTGATGCCAAGTTGTGTGAAACAAGCAAGTTTGTGTGAAGCAAATTCATGTAAAGCAAATTTGTGTGAAGCAAGTTTGTGTGAAGCAAATTCGTGTGAAGCAAGTTTGTATGAAGCAAATTCTTGTAAAGCAAGTTTGTGTCAAGCAAAGTTCGTGAGGAACAAGAAGATGGTGCGAAGTCATTAAACATTTATTTGAAGACCAAGACTCGCTACAACATGTTCAAGATAAAGATGATCGAGTTTGAAGATATGAAGATGTTGAAGACATGGATTAATAAATTAAGGGGGAGTGTTGAATGTTAATTCATTAATCCATGTTTAGGGGTCGTGATGTAATTAGTTATTTTTGTATTTAGAGTCGAGTATATAAAGTTTATAAGTTTAGGGTCCTAGTATGTCAAGAATAAAGTTAATAACCGAATAGTTGGTTATTGGCAGTTAAGAAGTTATGGGCGGTTATAGGTAGTTATTTATGGAAAGTTGTGGCTCTTAGGGAAAAGTCACAATGGTTAGTATGTATGCCTCTAAATAGAAGTATCTACGCATTGTAAAACTCAACATAATTCATTCTATACAAAGTGTGAGTTCGTGTGTGAGTTTTGTTCATAGAGATGTTTGATTCGAACCCGAGATGATCCGAACGGGACAACAGTTGATAGAATACAACTCCAACTTAGATACTATCAAATGGTTTATATGTGTTATGAACTTAAAATTTTTGTCATTGTAAATATGAAGTAACTTCCTTAGACCTTAAGTAACCTCTAGGGTTGTAACTAATAGTTCATGAAATTGTTTGATGGAAAGTTCGTATAACTCCGTTGATAGAATATAACTCCAACTTAGATACTATCAAATGGTCTATATGTGTTATGAATTTTAAATTCTTGTCATTGTAAATATGAGGCGACTTCCTTAAGTAACCTCTAGGGTTGTAAATTAACAATTCATGAAATTGCTTGATGGAAAGTTCGTATTATGTTTGTTTTATACTAAATGAACAAACACGACCAACATTGTTCATTCATTTAGTTAAGTAAACAAACAAAAAACATACGTCATGTGCGTTCGTTTAAGTTCATGAAAGTTCATTAAGTTGTTCATTAACGTCTGTTTACATGTTTGTTCGTTTATATTAGCAGTTATGATAAAGATGTAATAAATAACGAAAAACTTAAATGAAAAAAGAACATTATATGTTCGTGAATATTTTTTTATGTTTGTGTCTTTATGTTCATTTACTTTTTTTTAAACAACGAGATGAAAGAAACTATTTTCATAAAAAATAAGTATTCGTTCGTTTGTTTGCTTACACTCAAACGAATGAACACGAACACAATGTTTGGTTCGTTTAAGTGTTCGTGTTCCTTTGTTTGTTAAGCTAAACTTAAATTATCGAACATGAGCAAGCTCCGTTAATGTCCGTCGGTTCGTTTACAGCCAACCCATTAACTGTTTAATTAATCAATTTTTATAAGATGTGAAAATAAGTGGGTACGTTTTCTTAACCTAATTAGTTTAGAAGTTGATAGGTATATACAATACCAAAAAATAAAAAGTTAAATCATACATACGTATAACACTTTAAAACTACATCACATATATAAATTTTAACTTTTGAAATACAACACATTACATAAGGCTAGACGGTATCGAGCGATCCACCCGGCGACCCAGGCCCTAATCGCCTGTGGATCACCGGCTACACCACTCCCCCCCCCCTTTCCCGGCGATAAGGGGTGCCGGCGACCTCCACGGTTCGCCAGGCTTGTCTGAGTTTTTTTTGCGTATTTCAACAAAAAAAACCCCATTTGAAACGGCTAGTTTGGACTTATTTTTTATTTTATTTTATTTTTATCATATATATATACTATATATATATTCTTATCATATACACTATATATAAAACACACACCACAACACTTTTGATATTTAAAAAAACACACACACCATAACGCTTTCTCCATAAAAAACACACACAACTCATATGGATAGCATCGAGTATTCGTCATCCTCATCATCAAGTTCCGATTCTTCGGATCTAGATGGCGCGATCCAAGGTGCCATTGTTATGACCGTTACTAGAATGATGCAAGCTGTGAAAGAGCGGGAGGAAGATGATGGCCCGGTATTTAGAAGAAGGGCGGTTGTTTTACGTCGTCGAGAGGAGGCAAACGAGAGGTTGATGCTTTTTACTTTGTTGATGAACCGGTATTCGATGCGCGGGTATTTCGACGACGCTTTCGTATGAGTAGGCGGCTATTTTTGAAGATAACAAGTGACTTGGAAGAAGAACACCCATTTTTCCAGCAAAAATATGATTGTCGTGGGAAGCTAGGTTTCACCGCGATACAAAAAGTGTACTTCCGCACTTCGTCAACTAGCATACGGATCGAGCGTCGATTCATTTGACGAGAACCTGGAAATGTCGCAGAGGACTTCAATGGAATCGTTGGCCAACTTTTGTAAAGGTACTATTAATTTACGTTGTTAGTATTTTTTAGTATGAATTGTTAGTATTTTTAGAATTGTCAGTATTTATTATTGTTAGAATTGTTAGTATTATTAGTGTGAATTATTAGTATGAATTGTTATAAATTGTTAGTATGAATTACTAGTGTGAATTATTAGTATGAATTGTTATAAATTGTCAGTATGAATTGTTAGTAAGTTTTAGTTACTATGAATTTATTATTGTTAGAATTGTTAGTATTTTTAGAATTGTTAGTATGAATTGTTAGTAATTTTTAGTTAGTGTTTTTTAGAATTGTTAGTATGAATTGTTTTATTTTAGAATTGTTAGTATTATTAGTTGTTAGATTAACTTTAGTTACATTTTTATTATGAATAGGTATAATTGAGATGTATGGGCCGACATATCTACGTAGACCAACTTGGACGGATCTACAGCGTATCTACGACGTGCATAGCAGGTTCATGGTTTCCCAAACATGATTGGTAGTATTGATTGCATGCACTGGGTCTGGGACATGTGTCCAACCGCATGGCGGGGAACACACACACGAGGGGTTATTGGGAGACCGTCGTTGATACTTCAGGCGGTTGCGTCGTCCGATTTATGGATTTGAAACGCTTATTTTGGTCAGCAAGGCTCCCACAACGACATCAACGTGTTTGAGTCATCACTCATACTTGAAGAAATGATATTCAGGTTGGCGCCTACAGGTTATTATTTACCATATGTGTTTTTTTAAATTAACTTGCTATTTTTTGCTAACATTTCTTAATAAACTTGCTATGTTTTGCTAACATTTTTTTTTTATTTGTAGCTGCTTTTTTTACAAACGGTAATTATTACAGAGCCGGGTATTATTTGAGTGATGACATATACCTTTGGAATATGCTACCTTTGTGAAGACTTTCACCGACCCAATCGATGAAAAAAGAAATTACTTTAAGAAGAAACAAGAGTCGGCACAGAAGGATATTGAGAGAACGTTCGGGGTTTTGAAAAAGAGGTGGAAAGTAGTTAGTTTTCCATCAAGATTTTGGGACAAGGAGAAAATACATGACGTGATATATACTTGTATTATTTTACATAACATGATTTTGCAGCATGAGGACAAAGCATATTGTCAAGACTTCGCAAGACCCGTCGTTGGACCCCGGGTATTGGACTCAAGAAACTCCAATGGAGCAACGGATTGAGAATTCAAATGCCGTTAGAAGCAGGAAAACACACAATATGCTTTTGGCGGATTTGGTGGACCATCTATGGGATAACCGTGGGTCGAATCAAGACGAAAACGCGCCGCCAGACATCAATGATTACGTTAGTGATGAAGAATAGTTTCGTATTTTAAGTATTATTAGTAGTTGTTAATTTTTATTTGTAGTATTTTTAGTTAGTAGTTATAATTTTTAGGATTATTATTAGTAGTTGTTATTTTTATTTGTTGAATTTTTAGTTAGTAGTTTTAACTTTTAGGATTATTAGTAGTAGTTATAATTTTTAGGATTATTATTAGTAGTTGTTATTTTTATTTGTAGTATTTTTAGGATTATTATTAGTAGTTGTAATATTTATGTATTTTTATTAATTGTTATTAATATGGGAGGGAAAAAAAAAGAAAAAAATTATAAATCAATCATTAGTGGGTGTCACGTGTCGCGAGTCGCTTCACCCATGTGAGTAGCCACACTCCCTCTTTCTTTGAGGCTACCCAACATGATGACTTGACGTCACATGGCACGAGTCGTCCCCATATTTGGTAGCCCCATACCACTTATCCTAAATACAAAAATGTATACGCTGAAGTATCTTAGCCACCTAATATTTGGATGTCCAATACTCTAGTCATAAGTCATCTACATATAAAGGCAAACATCCACTTGGATCTAGCCAGTCTAGCAAGCTACTATGTACTTATATTTGCATATACCATGATATATATATATATGATTTTTCAAGAATTAATATACAGAAGTCCAATAACATTAACAATCAGTAAGATACTAACAAATATAATATATCTAAAAAAAAAAAATTCGAACCATAAGTGTATATATATAAATCAGCCTCTAGCTAGTTATAGATAAGACTCTCTACATCTTACCAACCCATCTATATATAAATCAACCTCTAGCTAGTTATAGGTAAGACTCTCTACATCTTACCTACCCATACCCCGCTTAAACCGGGATTGGGTACAGTTTGTTGTTGTGCCGGCCTCTGGCTAGCTATAGCTCTGATCGTGATTAAGCTAACAATTACTGAATATGAATTTCCGTAGGTGTGTCGATAACAGAATCGCGTGTACCTTGCATCTGTAGAGAACTCATAGAGTCTGCCTTTGGGTGAGAAGACGAAAGCAGCCACATCCACTTCGCACAGCACAGCCAACTCATGAGCTTTCTTCATCATCCCGCTCCGCCGTTTCGAAAACGATACTTGACGGCGAACCTTGCCTTCGATCCGCTTCATTTCCACCTTTCCTCTCACCATTTTTTTACACAAAAATTAACTTCCAATTGTTCTTGTTTTATTTTTATTTAATTTCTTTTTTGTCTTTATTATTTATAAATAAAAAGGGTAGCGAGTGTACGGTATGGTATGGTGGGGAAGACATAGTTTGTGAGCTGAGATGCCACGTGTCTCATATCGATTTTTGTTGGTTTGGAATTTGGGGGTGGAAGGGTAATTAATGTCTAAACCTGTCTGTCTGGGTAACCTGGGATATTTCCTTTTTTTTTCCTTAAACCATCTATTCAAAGTAACAAGGGATATTTATATTTTGCAAAAAAGGAAAGAAAAAAAAAACACATGGGATATTTATATTGGGAACTTGGAGTTCGGAATTTGCTGGCAAAATATCTTTTGTTTCTTCATCATGAAGTTTTCGTATTTGTATTTGAATGAATGATAATTTTGTTAAACATGAAAGTTAATAATTATTAGAGAGGAAGGATATAATAGGTTTAGTGATTTGTAATAAATAGAGATAATAATTATTAAAGTTATAAAATTTTGATGTTAAAAGTTGTTCTTATTACAAAGCTTGTATTAGAAATTTATATAATATCTACTAATATATTAAAAGAGAATTGGGACTTTTTATGGTCGACACGTGGAGTGTTTCTTTGTGTGATACGTGTCTTTTTAAGTGTAGATAATTTTTAAAAAAGCTAATTTTTCTATTTTATAGTTACTTAATATTATTATCAAATATAAATTTATAATATGGTATATATCTTATTCTATATTAATATTTATTGTTATTATTATTTACCGACTAATTTCCATATATAAATATACTAAACAAATTTATAACTTTAAACAATTAATATTTCCTTATATAATATTCTAAATCTTAAATATAATGTAATAAACCTTCATAAATTAAGATTAACGTGAATAAATTTAATACTTTTCTGTTACAAATTTAATATTCTAATGTTTCTCTAAAATGAATTTTTTTTAAATGTTACATCTTTTAAAATATCCATTTTGGTTTAAAATTTTTAGTTTTATTTTTCATATACAAACACAAATAGCAACATATTATTATTATAGTATATAAAATAAAACTTATTTATTCTAATTTGGACATGTTAAATTAATTAATATAATATTAATAATATATCAATCCGTACATCGTACGGGTATTAAAATTAGTAGAATATATATTAAGAAAATGTAATATTTTTAAATTTGATCTTAATTAATATATGTAAAAAATTATGTAAATTAGGAATTGTATAAATTAATAAAGTATATATAATATTAATCTATCTAATATATTATATAATATCTAATAAATTAATATTAATAACACTAATATAGAAATTATGTAATTTATGAAATTAGTTATAAGAAAAATTGATGGAGAACTTTAAAAGCCAAAAAGACACGAATTGATCAAGCAAAACGTCACATGTTATTTTAAAAATGTCTTAAATCTCTTGTAGTACATTGGTTGATTATAAATAACAACAATATAATGTATTATTATAACTCGTATACTAACATTATTACCACCTTCGAAAATGACAAAATAAAAATTCGAGGCCCAGGTCAAGAGTAAAAAATAGGCAGTTAAAACAATAGTCAATAAATTATATTAAAAAATCAACAATAAAGGATTAATGTGATAACAATAATTTAATAAAGTATGATATCAAATTAATATAATTTACATGTTTAAACAAAAAACGAGCCTCTCGTCGAACTTTTAGTAGCAAAGTTCCCAAACAACTCTTTTTAATCCATGTCTTCCAATTGGCAATCTTGAATTTATTTATTTCAATATAATAAAAATCTATATTATCGGTATTCTAGTAAAACAAATAACTTAAATAACTAAATTAGTTAAACAAAAATTATACAAAAAATAAATAAAATTACCTTACATATTACACGTATTAAAGTTGGACCAAATATTTGGGCTTACATTTATAATCAAGAATGATACGTATCGCTCAAATAAAATAATACTTATCGATCAAATAATGTCTTAATCATGTTTTAATATATTGATAGAAAATATATAACCAACAAACTTATCTAAGTTCATTCACATTATTTTAATGTAAGCATTGGTTTCAACGCAACATTAAACCTTTTACATTGTTTATTATACTTAAATTGATACCACCATTTCCTTTTGTTTTCTAATGTTATTGATAACCACCACTGTCTCATTTTGTGTTATCACCATTGGTTACCACCACACTTAACCGATACTTTCATATTGTAAGTTATTGTCGCATTGAACGGATATCCTATTAATACTACATTAAGTATTTAGACATTTATTGAAAACCTAAACTATAAGACATATTTAATTACAATAAAGAAGCTTATATATTATGATATAACTTTTAATGTGAGATAAAGAAGAGTAAAAGTTTTACACTAAATGAGGAGTTAACCTACATTGGTTGGCAAGCATAATATTTGTTGTTTCCTATTCCTATTTAAAAGTGAGTTTTTTTTTTTTTTTAGTTAAATAACAATTTTAGTTTCTTACTTTTAACATGAATGAAAGTATCAAATAATAAAAGCAATAATAAGACAACAAAAATTAATAATATCTTGCCAACCACATCTCAACCACCGAATGAGCTGCCATCATCAGTCACCACAATAGCTAATTTGTTCCAACATAAGATAATTGACATATAAAACTATTAGTGTTTTAAACTTAAAACACAATTATTATGCTAGTACGCTAATATATATTCAATTATTTAAGTACAAAAGTAGCACTAAGAAAGAAGAGTATTGATGCACATTACACGACATAGCATCTCCATCGTTAAATAATATTTCATTCTGATTGTTGCTGTCAAATTTCTTGCTTATATTAAGTCCAACTAGACAGATGCCTGCACGATGCAACGACGATAGTGATAGCGGCGGTGGTGTGGTGACGGGTGGTGGTGGCGGCAACTGGCGGTGCCGGCAGCGGCGGTGTGATTATTGATGTAAAGGTAATTGATGTAAAAATGGGTAGTGTAGTTATTTTAGAAGTTGAGGGATTGATATTGTAAATTATTTCATTAAGGATATTTTAGGTATATAAGTTAATTATAAAAAGAAAGCTTTTGAAATTGAGTAGTAATTTAGATATTTTAAAGATGGAAAGTTAAAAAAATGGGAGGGGGAGGCTTTTGCTTTATATAGGAGTAACGATAAAAAAAAAAGTTTAATTGTTTGAAAATGCATTGAACTTTAACATATTTTCTATTGTATGTATTCATCTTTTAAATCTCTTATTGTATGCATTCATCTTTATATTTCATATTATTGGATGCATTAATGACTTAAAATAACTAAATTGCCTCTAAAAAACAACTAATTATTTTTTTAAACAAAACTAAATTACATTTATATACAAAGAAAAAAATAAACCACAAAAAGATATTTGATGGGATTGAAGATAATGCCCAAGGTTTATCTTTCCTTGTGAATACTATTTTGATCATTCATGAAAAGAGATTTAAAGTTGTCACTCATCCATTATCTCTACGGTTTTTTTGGGTTGTAAATTTCGTAGTCATTGCTCTATTAGCTTAGTCTAGTATTGTCCAACTAGTTTTCTGACATCGGAAGCATTTCAGTTTACAGATTTCAATATATAATTTCGTTGATATCTCTACCGTTTTTAGTATATTTGTTGGTTTTCTCAATAAATGGATAAAGTGGGATCATAGTGACAATCGAATATGAATCCTTAAACTAGATTGCTGATGAGTTGAACAAGTCTATCATACTTGTGGGGTGTTTAAACTGCTTGGAAGAAGAAGAAGAAAGGAATTTTATGTTAACAAAGTTAAACTACAAGTTAGAAAAAACAAAAGTAAATTAATTAACGATAATTTAGTCATTTAATACATACAATAGGATGAGGTTCAAAAATGAATGTATATAATAAGAAAGTTTGAAAGATGAATGTATACAATAAAAAATAGATGAAAGTTTAATACTTTTTTAATCAATTAACCCAAAAAGATATTGTGGTGCTGATAAAAAAAAAAGATCAAACATCTTTTAATCCATACTAGCTCCATTTTTAATTGTCATTATCATTGTCAATCTCACCATATAATATGCGATCAATTAGTTAACATAATTACTGTCAATGACCAACAGTTTGAGTGGTGAGAAATCCAGATTTTACCTATGAGGCGGAGATGGCTTGACTTTTATAGGGTTTTTTCTGGAATTGGTGCATCTTGATGGGCCTGGACTTCCATTCGGCTGGAATAGTGGCAAGGTTTCAGCCCACGATAGTGGTACCCTTTGACTATTGAACTATCCCGGATGAAAGTCCAGGTTTCGTTTGTTGGCTGTTCCAAAAATTAACATAATAACTTTTAAAACATTTATTATCCAAAAATTATTCATAAGTAAAACACTAAAACTCAAAACCGGGCCTTATGTTCATACCGTCATACGTCCGTAATCCATTTACATAATAAGCCCAACTTAATATAACCAATATAAATAAATTCCGCTGTATAAAACCCCTATTTCTAACCAGGTAGGGTTTACTTCTTTCTTTTTCAATTTCACCCAGCGCAGCCGCACCTCAACTTTTGTAGCTCAACATCATCATCAGGTAATTCAATACCCCCACCCCCACCCCCCCACCAAAATTCTCACCCATTTTAGCTCCTATTAACATTTATTATTTTTTTCACTAATTACAGCAAGTGAAACTGAAAGATGGAATCTCAAATCAAACACGCAGTTGTGGTGAAAGTAATGGGAAGAACCGGGTCAAGGGGTCAGGTGACCCAGGTACGAGTCAAGTTTCTTGATGATCAGAACCGGTTCATTATGAGAAACGTGAAAGGCCCAGTTAGAGAAGGTGATGTGCTCACTTTGCTCGAGTCAGAAAGAGAGGCCAGGAGGTTGCGTTGATTTTATTATTTTGGGGTTTTGAAAACCTTATGCTTGATTTTTAATGTTATGAAGTTGTTTGGATTTTGAACATGCGAATGAAATATGTTTGGTTTTGATGTTTGAGATTTTATGAATAGTGTAATGTGTTTCTCATGGCAAGGTCTTTTGTGATTTTATGTTGATCATATGTTGTTTGGTTCTTTTATTTGTTTGATTGTTGGCTGTTATTGAATTTAGATAGAGCTGAAAAGCATTTTAGGGGTGTTTGTATTATTTGTATATATATTAGTAACTCATCAACCACGATGAACGTGGTTAGGCGTCCTGATGAGGTTTTAGGTTTGAACCTAGGGGTGGCATGGGAAAAGGTTAGCAAACGGTCACGTGATATCCCAATCAGTCCGCTTATCGTATTATAACATGAACAGGAGAAACCGTTTACCCTTTTATCTTAGTAGCACAGCACTTTTATAAAAACTAATGAGGTTATGTCAGGATTTTATTATTAAGCTTTATAGTTCTAGGCAATCTCAGTTTTAAGTTTTAACATTCTAGGTATTTCGTTTTATAACTTACAAGTTATAGTTTCACTATACAATATACAATGCTCTGGAAATTTTAGTGATACATTGACTGAAATAAAGCTTCTTTTAGAAGTAAGACAAGTACAGAGAAGAGGGAAATAACAATTTGGTGCTCTTATTTGCTCTAACCATGAAATTTTTCCCATCATAAATAACCCTTTCGTGTGTTAGGTCAGATACTCAGAAAGGGGATTGAGCTTGCCTAGATTTCATTATCTTTTATTTAAATTTGGGTGATATTCCAGAAATGTGTTGCTTTCATTTTGTTTGAATCTGTGCAGTATGCTAGTCATTTTAAGTTTAGTTGATTTTTAATGTTTTTTGAACCTGTTTGGATTTTGAACATGCGAATGCAATATGTTTGGTTTTGATGTTTGAGATTTTATGAATAGTGTAATGTGTGTTTCTCATGTGAAGGTTTTATTTATCTTTTGTGATTTATGTTGATCATATGTTGTTTGGTTCTTTTATTTGTTAGATTGTTGGCTTTTATTGAATTTAGATAGAGCTGAAAAGCATTTTAGGAGTGTTTGGATTATTAGTATATATCTTAGTAACTCATCAACCACGATGAACGTTGTTAGGCGTCCTAATGATGTTTTAGGTTTAAACCTAGGGGTGGCATGGGAATTGGTTAGCAAACAGTCACGGGGATATCCCGATCAGGCCGCGTATCGTATAACATGAACAGGGAAAACCATTTACCCCTTTATCTTAGTAACACAGCATTTTTATAGAAACTAGTGAGGTTATTCAGGATTTTATAATTAAGCTTTTCTTCTAGGAAATCTCAGTTTTATGTTTTAATATTCTAGGTATTTCTTTTTTTAACTTAAAAGTTATAGTTTGATAATACAATATACAATGCTCTGGAAATTTTAGTGATACATTGATTGAAAGCTTCTTTTAGAAGTAAGTCAAGTACATAGAAGAGGGAAATAACAATTTGGTGCCTCTAATTTGCTCAAAAATTGGATTTTTCCCATCATAAATAACCCTTTCGTGTGTTAGGTCAGATATTCAGAAAGGGGATTGAGCTTGCCTAGATTTCATAATCTTTTATTGAAATTTGGGTGAGAATCCAGAAGTTGCATTCATTTTGTTTGAATCTGTGCAGTATGCTAGTCATTTCAAGGTTAGTTGGTATCTTCTGCTTTGTGTGATCATGCAAGTTATGATTCTGTGATGTCTTGAATTCTGCTTTTGGGTTTCAAGGGAATGATGCTTTTGTAATTTCATGTCTGTTGGTGATATGTTTAGTTTGTTTTGTAGACGTGGCATGATGGTTGTCCCGGTTGGATAGATTGATACTTTTTTACTCTACAAGAACGTAGAAACTATAGAAATTTCAGAATTTAATATTGTTTTATTTAGTAATAATAGTCATAATAATTATCATTAATAGATGTCAATAGCCAATATAGGATTTATTTGTACGGATTCTCCCTAAGTTTCAAGCTAATTGCACTGCCTCGTTGCTGTGTTTCACACTGGACATTTTTCTTTTGGGAGCTAGTATCTGACCTTTCCGGCCTGTTCAAAAGCTGTGAAGAGCAAGTTCTCTGCCCATTTTGACCCGTCTTAAGCTATGGAGTTGACTAGAGCAATATAGTAAGTTTGCCTAAACGAACCTGATTTTTATGACTCCTGCTCATGGTTGCCTTATCTGTTTGTCCCAGTTTATATCTCTTATTTCTTTAGATTAGAGAAGTGCAACTCATCTTATTCTTGAGGTCTACTTGGAAATGTCGTTGCTTTGACTGAGCGATTTTTACTGCAAAACAGTCATGGTTAACAACAAATTAGTTTATATATATTTCCGTTGTATTCATTGAAGTTCATATCTTAAACATGTTATTCAGAGCATTCCCCGTCTATCAAGAACCTATGTTGGTGTCATACCAACTTAGATTTTCCACATATTGTTTAATTGTGCATGGTGTCTGGTGAACGAAACGTTGCGGAATATAGTAGAGAGTAACATATTATAACTTTAATCCATTTCTTTCAAAACGATGCCAATTTTGAGTTAAATAGTTGATATCTTATGCTGTAAGTCATAACTCAGTTAAATGGGTAAAAGTGGTACAAGTATGTTTCTAAGGCCGGTGCCAATGGTGGCCGTCGGTTGCTTCCTCAAACCGATGCCATTGGCACAAGGCCATCGGTCGGTGGCATCGGTTCCCTTCACTGGTTAAGTGACGAGTGTTGCTGTGTGGGTCTTGTGTTTTTGAACACAACGGCTGTATAGCTATTTGGACCTTATTTTTTAAAAACCTTTTTACACTTTGAATACAAGTATTAAATACACATCTAATTCACACTTTCAAAACTACTACAACAACATTATATACATACACCCATTTTATACAATTCTCTAAGATATTTATTCAAAATTCACTGTCATGTCTCAAAAAAACAATAAATGACAAGCTAACGATATGTTCCAAAATTTAGTAAATACTCTAAGGCCGTTACAGGCTAATTCTTCATCGACTTTGCAAACAAACAACCAGTCGCCAAACAGGCAAACAATATGGGTGTTCAAGGCGGTTTTGCAAGTTACTCTGTAAATCCATTTTCTCAACAATATTATCATGAAACTGATTTTTATTATTTTATTAATGTAATCTTTATATTATTGAAGTAATGTTTTTAATTTATAAATGTGTGTTTTTAATTATTGTGTTGAAATTAATTGGAAAAAATAAAATGAATGAAAGAAGTAATGAGGTGCTGTTGACAGAGGTATATCACTAGAGCAAGAAAGTGACTCAGGAAGTATTGAGAGAGGCCTAATGATAGGAATTTAAAGGAGATGGATTACTATTTTAGTGATTGTTGTTAGATAATCTATAGAGTTCAATGGCAACTACACAAGAAATGTTAGCAGGTTACACTTTAAAAAGTTGTAAATGTGTTCAACCGCAAAGCTTGACTTTTATAATTACAATTAAATTAATACCTGTATTACAAATTTTTAGAATGCACTTCAATATTAAAAGGAACAAAGTCAAGAACTAGTATAGGAGCTACCATAAAATCAACCCAAGTAGGCTATTTTTAGAGCTCAGGACCAAACTTAAAAGCTGTCTAATTCCTTCCTAGTTCATAAATTCATTTACGCATTTGATATGTTGCTAGCAAAATATAACAAAAAAAATAACTTATATATCCTTTCTTTTATCGATAAAATGTGCTGCTAGTGTAGCGCCACTCAATGCAGTTTCATTTCATGTCATCCGGGAAATCAACGTCTACAATAATAAATTCAGTCATCAAGTCTAACGAACCCCAACCCCCAACCCTGATTATTACACCAGCTTTACCATAACATACAACACCAGACATATATGGCACATTTTGGACTTTCACATGAAAGAACGCATGCGGGGCCTTACCACAGACTGTGCACCATCAACAAAGATTGTGGTCCCAGTCATGTATCTTGAGTCATCGCTTACCAAATAGATCACGGTTGAAGCCAGGTCATTCTTGGGGTCTAGCCATCTGTTCAGTGGGGCAGCATCCTTGACCATGTTTTGTGCCCTTTCCTTACCCACTGAAACTGGAAATTCATCATCTATATGCAGCCCACGGGCAATTGCATTAACCCTGATCTGGTGCTTACCGATGTCCAAAGCTGATGTCTGATCAAAGAAGTCAGAAATGCTATCAGCACATAACAAATAATGCGAGGTTGTAAATAGAATAGTAGATAATTAAAAACACATACAATCAAGGGATACCCATATATGCTCGCAACAAACATGAATAACAGAAACTCATAACATATGTTCTTCACTAGAGGTGGCAATTCCGGCCCATTTACCTATGTATGGGTTAATTTGGGTAACTATAAGGTTTAAGTATTTAACTAAAAAGGTAACGGGTCACATGGATCAAACAAGTTGAAAGTCATCCATAATGTATTCAAATGTATGAAACTTCCTAAGTCGATTTAACAAAAAGGGATTAAAAGAACTGTTTGCAGGCCGGCTGACCTGTTTTGAGTAAAAGTTTAGACCGGTTAGTCTACTCACCCATTTTGCCACTACCATATATCATCATAATAACAATCAATGAGTAAAGGCTGCCATGGATGATCATCACATTAAAGTAACTACTATCCATATGACCATCACAAAAACCATGCTATGTTTCTGCACATTCATACAGGCAACAAAGTCTTTATCAGACTCCCACATTCAGGAGTCGATAGTGTCATTGACCCGGACTTCCTCAAAGAATAGTAAACCACTTTCCAGTATTCTCCCTTTTGGGGTCTCATTTCATATTGACTCATGTCATACAACCAGATCAAGTGATGCTGATTTGTCGAAATAAGTTCAACCTTAGTTCTTTAGAATACCATCTATATAAAGTTAACTACTGTCATATCTGGTCAAACTTTTGCAATTTGATTGAAGAAAAACAGAGATCCAAGTTACTAACCCTGACTAATTGGTGAATACCACCAAGACAAGCACCATATGCAGCTGCCCCTGGATATATCCCTCTCTCAGCACCGAGTATTGAGGTCATAAATACAATGGATCCTCCTGATTTGTTATCCCTCATTCTCTTTGCAACAGCTTTCATCAAATACCAAGCAGCCATAAAGTTTATTCTAACCGTCTTTTTGAACTCAACTTCAGAGATTTGCAGCATGTCTTGAATCTTTCCTGTTGTATGAAAACAAGTCATTTTACACTCCTCATGAAGTATCTACATGTATTAGCTAGTTCTTTTCAAAAGGTACATTTTGTGTAAAAGAAATTCAGAGAATCTACGGTATTCAGAAAACTAATTCAGATTTTAAATTTTTTTTAATACTTTAAGAACTAAATAATCAAATTTTGAAAGTTAGGTAAAATGTTGATATCAATTATTAAGATCAAGATCTGGATCACTTTTGTTGGATCGAGACTGGAAGATCCTACGTAGGTGTTCTAATCCATTTTATGTGTTTTATAATTCTTATCAAATCCTAAGCGGGTGACAAATTTATAAAATGATTATAATCTGAACATTAGAACATCGTTAAATACAAAAAATATGGATTTAATTTGCTAAATATGATATGAATGATTTAGATTTAAGGTAATCAAACATTGAAGTAGAAGAACCGATAGGCTTTACTCTTACATTTCATTTACCGGTTAGCTTACTTGTATTTTATTAAACAAAAGTTAGTTCACTGGTTGTTTTAATTCATTATTACAAACCAAGCAAACTCTGATCAAAACGAGATCATACTACTATCAGAATCAAGATCCTATACAGATCCTATGGTTCCAAAAATAAGGATCTACAAGCCCAAAACCCTTTTCTTTATCTTCTCTTTTAGTTTAAATCGACATATAATATATAACATTACCCCATAAATCAATCAATATCCACATATCAAAATCAGATAGATCACCACAACATAGGTAACGGTTCAAGTGCAAACGGTTTTTAGAGTACGAAAGCTTTGAACGACACAAGTAACTACTTTTTACACATGGATGTACCTAGCCAAAGTGTAAAAAGGTAGTTACATCATCCTAATCGTTCACACGCTTTCGTACTTTATCAACGGTCGGCAATTCAAACCGCACCACAAATAATACAGTATTTTACCTTCATAAGTGTAACAATTAACAAAAGCATCAACTTGCCCCAAAACATTCCATGATTTCTCAACAGCTTCATCAAAAACAACTTCTCTCTCTTCTTCCATATCTAATCCAACTATTTCAATCTTTACATCTTTCAATTCATTTTTTATCCAATCAGCAACACTCTTAACAACTTTCTCATCTCCAACCAACACCAACCTATACGTACATCCATATATATATATATACATACAAGTTAAATCAAATTAAAAATATTAGATAAAAACAAAATTAAATAAAATTCATCACTATACCTGCAACCACGTTTAGCTAAATGATAAGCGACGTTTTTAGAAACCTCATCGCCATTTACAGTCAGTAAAACCTTCTTTGCTGCCATCGAAGTGATAGTTTGATATTGTTGAATTTATTTGAATTGAGATTAAAATTTATAAGGCAAATTCGGGGATCAAAGTGAAATGATTACTGTGAATTATATTGTATGACGGATAAAATAATTAACCGCCAAATTTAATGGTAATAGAGTTAGGGAAAATCAAAGCAGCAGTTGTTGACTGCATAGTCCCTTTTGCTATCCCATGATTTTATTTTAGAGTTAATTACACTTTTGGTCCCTGTCGAGTGTCAAAAATTACCGTTTTCGTCCTAGGTTTCATAAATTACGGTTTTGGTCCAAAAAAGTTTGCTCCGTCAACGGTTTTGGTCCAAAATCACTAACAGCCGTTAACTCACCATCATGTGCCCTGCACATGATGGGTATTCATGTCTTTTTCTTATCAAACACAAGCAGCAGATCTTTTTTCCCAGATCTTCAAGATCTTCAACAACCATTACCATCATCATCATCATCATCTAACACCTATATAAATCATCTTCATATCTGTACCAAGATCCAAGATCCGTTGAGTTAACCTATATCTATAGCTATATCGATATGATATGGAAACAAAAAACCAAAAGTATATCATAATCAAAATTAAAAACCCATATCAAAATTAGAAAGCCAAAAACCAAAATATTTGAACTTTTTTTTTTTTTTTAAATCTGGAATTTCATTTTAAACATTCAACAATCATCATTTCAAAATCTGGAAAAAAAAATTTAAACATTCAAGATTGAAAATTTATATATACCTTCATCCAAAATCATGTATCATCATCTTCATCAAATACAAAAATCATGTATATCATCTTCATCAAATACAAAAAAAAAAAAAATCTATATGAATACATATATACCTTCATCCATCCAAAATCATGTATCATCATCTTCATAAAAAAAAAAATCTATATGAATACATATATACCTTCATCCATCCATATATTAAAAAAGAGTAAATTACCAGATCCCATCCTATATTTACTCATTATAAATTAGATGCCACCGATTATACTCTCCGATGCACTCCATCAGGTTTGGATCTCCGGCTCTCCTTCGATATATACTCCACCACCGATTATGACAACCGTTTCTTATTCTTCCCCTCCGGCGTTACAAAACCCTAACTCCGGCCATCACTCCGTCACTCCCCCCCACCGTCAACGGCAACATCACCGACGCACGCGACGGCGAAATCTCTGGAGACGTCTCGTCACTCATTCAGCAGGTGTATAGACACAATCATGGCGACGGCGACCAATACCTTCCAGAAGATCCGTCTCCGGCGACGGCAGAAGATCCGATTTGAATAAAGTATGTTTTTCAAGTATGTTATACACCAAATACCGCCATATATATAAATTAGATCTACAGATCTCAGTGTATATATAAATTTGTGGTGGTGGCTTTTTCCGGCAATAAAAACGCAGAGGTGGTGGCGGCTTTTTCCGGCGATGAAAGAGTGGCGGAGATGTGGTTAGCTTCCGATTTTTTTTGCGTAGATGTAGTTTAAGAAAAATAAAGGAGTGATATATATATATCGAAGATATAGATTCGGAGGCTATATAGATGAATAGATATAGATCGGAGGCTATATAGATGAATAGATATAGATCGGAGGCTATGAATAGATATAGATTCGGAGGTTAGTATGTTACCTGTTATCAATACAGATATATGAATATGTATAGAGATTGATGATGGTATATGAATATGTATACAGATATATGAATATGTTTAGATATAGATATATAGATATGATAGGGATTGATGATGATGATGATTATTAATTTAAAAAAGAGTAAATTATAATTTTCTTGAAAACCCCTGTTGATTTTGATTTTAGATTTGATTTTAGATTTGATCTGTGTGATAACATTTGGGGGTTTTGAAAACCCTAATTTCTTGAAAAGCATAAAGAAGCAGACATATGAATGGT
>JAOEHQ010050886.1:0-19981 GCA_025447715.1 Asclepias incarnata | reverse complement strand
ATTTATGACTTGGTTTTGGACAAGTCAAGACTTATGTAATAGCATTGACATTTATGTTGGTGTCAATGTAGTTATTGGATTTTCACTGGATTGATGTTATGATATTGAATAAGTAACACCACTTTGAAAAAAGGACAATTAGCTTCCGTTATGTTTTCACACCGATTCGTGAAATTTTTTTTAAAATTCATATTTCTTAAATGTTCGGTGTTACAAACATCATTTTCTTTCTTTTTCACCCATTCACTCTTTCTTTCTGCTTTTGCAAGCCGATTTCTTCTTCCCTTCTTCTTTCTTTCTTCTTCTGGTAACATTCTTATATATATATATATATATGTATATATATATAGAATAGATATAGAATAGCTGAGTAGATATATATAAATATAGTATAAAATAGATATATATAGTAATTTTTTATAAAATATAATATATTGTAGTATATATATATATGTTTTATATATGTATGTATATATATATATATGTATCTTATTATTATTTATATAATTTATGTGTTATTATTATTTTTATACTTTTATACGTATATAAAATTTATATATTTGTATATATATATATATATGCATTATTATTATTTTCAGTTTTATATATATATGTAAAAAAAATTTGACTTTATATATATGTATATATATGTATTATTATTATTTTCAGTTATATATATATATATTTAAAAAAATTTACGTGTAAAAATTTTATATAAATTTTCAGTTTGACTATATGTAAAGAATATCAGTTTTATATATGTAAAACTATATGTAAAAACTACTACGTTTATATATTTATAAATATAAATAAATTATTTTTATATACTTTTTATGTTTATATTTTTATTAAATTTAACATTTTATATATACTTAACTATTTTATATTTATATAAATTATTTTGTATTTATATATAAAAACTTGTATATATTTTATGAATTTTTTGTATTACATATATATATATATATATATTTTTGTCATTTGTTATATATACATAAAATTTATATATACATAAAATTTATATATATAAAATATAATATGCGTCAAGATTAAACATTATATATATATACTAATTCGTTACTTCAGTTTTGCAGGATGCGGAGAATAAGAACCATTTCACCATTTCATCTGCTAACAATAAATAAATAATTTAAAAATATATATACGTAAAATTTAAAAATATATATACATAAATCATACGTAAAACTGATGTTATTTTATTTTATTTTGCAAGATGTATTGGAATCAGGGAGTGATCTACTAAGCTAACATTACTTTAGATCGACAGCTACTAGGGATTAATATTGATTTTAATGGGTGTTTGTTGGATTAGTATTGATTTTAATGGGTGTTTGTTAAAATATAACAATATACATATATTAACATAACAATAACAACAACATAAAACGTAGATAATATACATACCGAAAAGAAGGAAAGAAAGAAAAAGTGTGGTTTTGACGGCGGCTCAACGGTGGTCTAAATACCTATTATTTTGTTCAAACATATAAAAAAATTCATATTAAAAAAACAAAATAATAACAAAAAAAAAACTAAAAATCAGTAATAAATAAAAAACATACTTCCAATTGACGGATGTGGTCCGACAGGTCGCTGCAAAAGGTTAGCCGGAATATATGGTGGCCGGATTTTTATATATTTTTCTAATGTTTTCGGTGCAAGAAGAAAGAAAAGAGATGCGTGTGTGTGGGGATAATGATGGGTGTTTAAATAGCAAAACCCTAGACCACTTTCAGCAGCGACGTTGCTGCTGAAGGTGGTCTGGTCGGGTTACAAAATATTCCCTGGTCGGTTTATAGGGGCCGTTTTAATATTATGTGCATTTTCAAAGTCGAACTTTAAAATGGGATGGATGGTGTCACGTGTATTGAACTTTAAAATTATTTTTATAAAACGATTATTTTTACCGTTTTACGTATTATATTTTATAACGTATAAATCATAGCCTGATCTATGATTAAGAAAATCCATTTTTTAAAAATGTAAATAGGCGTATACGTGATTGTGCAAACTTTATATTCGAGGTGAATTTTTTGCTTTCTGAATTTGGCCAAATTGATCGTGAGTAGCCGCCTGCCCGCCTGTCACGCACTCTCACAAAATTACGATTAACATTTGTCAAAACTCAAAATGAGTAATTAAATTCTCTTTAAAAACTAGTTGGATAAACATGATTTAATTAGTATTTTTTTTTTTACTTTTGAACAAGAGATTTAATTAGTAATTGGGCAACGGTGATTAGTGATTACAATCGTTAATTTACGCTTTTTAATAAAAAAGAATCTCTTCCCGCACACTCGCATAGCACTCATTGAAAAGACTTGATACTTATCTTCTAAACATATAATCAACCATTATCAAATAATATAATGGTAAGGGGTCATAGTGTTTCACAAATGTCTCATGTTTAAATTGCGGTCTTATATATATAGATACTTTGGGTAGCAAAAAAAAAAAAATGACTGCAACCAGCTATACTACTTATGTGAATAAATAGTATCTATATAAAAATTATGACTGCACTTAAATTAATCTTTAAGTCTTAAATTGAAAACTTATTGAAATGTTAAGTTGATCAATGAGTGGACAAATTAATAAAACATCACTAACCAACCAGTAATTATTGCAAAAAGCAAAGCTACAATAAACAAAGAGTCTTGTTATTTTATTAAAGTGCATAAAATAGTTGTATTTTTATCATAAAAATCAGAAATGGACTTTTGATATAAAAGGTAGAGTTAACGACATAAATTGTCCATGTGGTTTACCAAAAAAATCATGTTTCGTCCCTGTGGCTCAAAAACCTCATTGGCAGTCCTTTATAAGAGGATAAGGTTCATGTTTGGTCCAATAGACTAACGGTCGTCATCTCCCCTCCGTTAAAACCCTCACGTGCCTCCCACGTGAGGGTATTTTTGTACTTTCCACTCCCAAAGAACCATTGGTGATATTTTAGAAACACCCTTTTATTCTTGATATATTCTTGTTTATCCATTTATGTTTCCAGATCTTCATTTATTCTTGTTAATCCATTTATGTTTCTTTTTCAATCCGACTCTTAATCATGCAAAAAAACAAGAAGAAATCTAGAAAGCGAAAAAAAAAAGCAAAGATCCAACAAACTCTAAACCCCCACTTTCAAACCCTATTGTTTTTGGACAATTGCGTGATGAATCTTCATTTTCTAATCCGATTTCTGATGACAACTCCCTTCAATCCAGATCCAACTACAACCTAAGATCGAAATCCACCCACACAGATTCGATTGGTGATAACCCTCAAAACCCTAATCAGCCGCACTATGTAGAAATGGCCACAACTAGTGAAACAACTATTCCAGTCACATCAGGGATCGAATCAGGTCACGGGGAAGTTGCTAAGGGACCGATTAAGATGCCTACAGGTAGTCCGGGTTCTGATTCAGTCCAAGAAAAAGATCTAGGTGAGAAAACGTACGAAAAAAATGAAGAATAAAAGGGCTACCGCCGGAGAACTATTGTCGCCGACCATCTCTGGGATGCCGAAAAATATGAATGGGGGAGGAGAGGATACGACTAAGGAAACCCCAAAGGGTCAGAGCCCTAATGTTAACTGGCGTGTAGATACAAGAGTTGGAACGTTTTCGTTAGATTAAAATTCTTTGGTTGCCACCACTACCATAGTGGCCCCGTTGGCCACCACTGTGATACCGATCACCACCATCTTCGAGCCCCTACCAGTGACCAAGGTTGTACCACCTTCTGTTGGTGGTCCTGATGCTCAGAAAAAGGACAATGTGGGTGGTAATATGCCAAGTCAAACTGAAAACCCTTCTAGCAAACTACCACCCAATTCCACAGGTTATTTCACCCCAACTTATGACCTGGATTGTTGTATCTTTTTGGTGTTTGCGAAATATCTAGATGTGTTTGAAATAATTTAGATTTGATGTAGATCATGTTTTTTTTTTTTAATTGATGATGATAATGATTATGTCGATGATATTGATTACGTTTGTTGATGATAATGTAGTGAAGTTGGATATATAAGAGAAAAATGGAGATAGTGATTAATGGGTTGATGTAAATCTTGTTTCCTTTTTTGATCTATTTTTCTTCTTAGATCTGCTACATGTTCAAAAGGGTGTTTCTAAAATATCACCAATGGTCCTTTGGGAGTGAAAAGTACAAAAATACCCTTACATGGGAGGCATGTGAGGGTTTTAATGGAAGGGAGATGACGGCCGTTAGTCTATTGAACCAAACATGAACCTTATCCTTCTATAAAGGACTGCCAGTGAGGTTTTTGAACCACATGGACGAAACGTGATTTTTTTGGTAAACCACATGGACGATTTATATTGTTAACTCTAAAAGGTATAATTTTTATATGCATGTTAGGGTTGTAGTTAGCATTTTTCATAAATAAATAACTTAAGAACAATTTAAAGTACTCGATCTAAAGTCCAAATTCCATGAATACAATTGCCGCTGGACAAAATTTATGAAGTGCCAGTTTCTAACTCCAACTGTTGCTGCCACTTCATCATTAAAGTCAATAACTGCTACCATTAAATCTATAACTACGCTTTCATTACAAACAATTATTTCTTTTATACACGTATATGTATATCTATCCTTGCAAATTTGTCCAAACCGTTCATCAGTATGCATGCATTACTAGCTTAATTTTCTTTTTGTTGCTATTTTATAAGGGTGGTGATTCGTACACCATCATTTTTTAAGCCGTACACCACTAAACATGTTTCACATGATTATACAATATAACACCTTAAAGTATGTTTAGTGATGTATGGCTAAAAATTGGTGGTGTACGGATCATCACCCAATAATGGTGGTTTGTATATATATAAAGAATTTTTCGGCACTTATTTGATATGTGATTTTTTATAGTCTTCATTAATTCTACACGTTTATTTCTGGATACCCAAATGAAAACTAAAAATGATCCCTATTAATGGTTTCTTAATCAAGTACAAGCAAGTAGTAAACAAAACTAAGTTAATTAAGGAAAGAACATAAAATAAGAAAGATTAATGCATACCAAGATCATATTCATAACATTACATGGGAAGAACATATATAAAATCCAACTAACTAAGTTAACGAAAGATTAATAATGCATACCAAGATTCAACATGATAATCACTTGCATCATTTATATATCTTCAAATTCAAGCATTATCAGCTAGTTGTGGTGCCAACCGGCCTCTTTCGTTTCTTTTTTTCGTAGCTAATCCCTCTTGCTTTTGATTGCAGTTCACGAATTTCACGAAGGTAAAGCTTTACAGCTTGTGACGCGAAAGGGTTTGTCTGTGGAGGCCCACCAGTCTCCTCATAGGCCGCCCTGAGGCGGCCAATCAGGGCATCCAAACTACCCCAAGCTTGTCGGAGTGGACAAGGACAAGGGGCAGGTGGATTTGGATGCCCATAAAACGGGCATATCATGTTATGAACTTTAGTCTTTCCAAATTGGTCAAGGTAACAAAGGAACTCAAGCACATTTGCACCACTACATTGTGAAATAGAGAGTGGTGGATGGTGGTTTCTTAAGTATTGACAGAACGTGTTCCAATCACGGCGTTTCTGGCTCTCGTAGCGGCTAGGGGTGGTCACTACCGCCGGAGAAGTAGAAGAAGAACCAGTTTCAAGGGTGGTTAAGTTGCTAGAATCTTGGTGGTGGTTGTTATAGATTTCTAAGTATGGATCCATTGAATCAATTCAAGTTAGGGTTTTCTAGCAACTTCTTGAAACTTTAGGTATGTGATTTGATATGGGGTTTGTCTAGATTTGGGAAATCTCTAAGAAACGATGTTTGTCTTTTTGTCTTTCTTTTTTGGGTTGTTTTAGAATATATTTTTAAAAGTTAGGGTTTCCTTTTTAATCACAAGAGCAATAAGAGAGTAAAATATGAGTGTACCAAAATAAGGAAAAAGTAGCTTAGCTAGTGTACTAGAAGTCTAGAAGTAGTGAGTACTCTCATTACTTTAAACTTTTTATTGGTTTAATTCTGTGTTTTTTTGACAGTTAATTGACTGACCGAGCTATCAGCCTTAATTGGTAGTGTCGTGTTCTTTTGAAAAAATTTGGATGCAATAATATGAGACAGTTGGATTTGTACGGACAAACTTTGTATGAAGTATTTTTGAAGTATATATATACACCGTATACTAGCACGGTACCCGTGCAATGCGGCGACTAATGGTGGTGGTGGCGGTGTCGAGTGGTGTAGGTAATTGATGTAAAGGGGTTAGTGGAGTTATTTTATTAAGGACAATTTGCATATGCAAAAATGAGTAACATTCAACAGGAAGACTGTATTCTTTATTAGATAATATAGATATGATATTTGATTTTTTTTAATCAATAATATACATTGTTTATTCTGAATTTACAAAAAGATAAATGATTTTCTTAAACACTGATTTAAAAAATCTATTAAATTGAGCATATGCACTTTGATTAAGTCCATTGGTTGTTTTGTTTAACGTACGTTTAAACATCTCAAATCAACTTTTTAGTGAAAGCTCAAGAGAGTTTTCCTTTAAAAAAGGAATTGAAGTCACGTATATGTAGGTTTTACGCGTACGTGCACATGTGTTGTTGCTATATATATGCACTATGGAGTGTGATTTGATTGAGTGGGGTAGTGTTGTTCTTTTGTAATTAAAGTTTTGATTGTTACTTTGACATATATTGATTTTGTAATTAATGTTGTTAACGAACAAAGTGTTCGATAAATTTTTCATCAATCGTTAGGTATATATAATATTTGTTCAGATTCGTTCATCTATTAAAAAAAGCAAACATAAACACAAAAATTATTTATAAATCCATTAGTTTTCTAATTAAGAGATTACATTTTTCGTTTAGATTAATTGAGATAAGGAATACATTTTTTTTTTAACGGCAGAAGGAAATGTATATTATAAAAAACGACCATTAGCAAGATGCACATGGCAAAAAGTACAATTACAATCTAGATATCGAATCAAATAAAGTTACACGATCTAGATTCATCTTGGGACCTTAACCGCTAAAACAGTAAAAGGGGTGGAAAAAACTCGTGTCAATTACGATACCAATACAGGAGAAAACCCTCACTCACAGAGACCACACCATCAATTTTCACTCTATAGCGTTTTTGATACAGTCCTAAACAGGTCCCGAAGAACGCTACAAAAAGAAATACACGAATAGCCCCTCCAAAGACAACTTGACAAGCAAACACCGTAGCAAAGAGCGACAACCATTAGTTACAACCAACAACTCTAGGCGAGCAAAGAAGTAGGTAATTCTTAAGCGAATCCACCCAGGTAAGCTTATTCGTCCGGTTCCTATTGGTGTACCAAAGAAAGGAAAACCGACTCAAACCGAACCGGAAAACCAACAAACCGAACCGAACCAAAACCGATTCCAACGGTTTTGGTTTTTTAAAAACCGAACGGATCGGTTCGGGTTTCGGTTTTAGGCCAAAACCGAGTCATGCTCATCCCTAGTTCCATATATTTATGTTGATCTTCTGATTTATAAATAAAACGATATTCAAATAATTCAAATAAGAACTTGAAGAAATGACTTATCATGTTGATGCGGATTTAACGAAGAAGTTACTTAATCAGAACAAGTCAACTTAAGATGGACCCATAAGTGTTGACATATCACTCACCGATCCAAACTGCTCACTGGTAATGTTCTTAGATGTTTTGTGCGTCAATATCTTATTAGCAGAAAAACTTGAAATGCAAAATGAAGGGCAAAATAGTTTTGCAACAAAGTACATGCATGCCGTCAAAGGACATTTGTCTTTAGCCTCGCATACAACTACCCTTATTGGGGTTGGGGGGAACACAAAGAAAGCATTTAAGGTTCTTGTTATTTGTCTTATGGATACTTGACACATAAAAATCACTCTCAACTACCATAAAAATGTTCTTCTTGTAAATAGAGAATATCATATATTTATTAGAGCATTCAAGCGAATTTTTTTTTACTTCTTATAACACCATCAATGAGTCGCAGACTAGATCAGCATCAAATGTACCAACAATTTGTGTGTTCAATTGTTTAATTATTTGGAGTCTATATTTGTCAATTTCAATTAGGTGTAGTTAAGTGTTACTTAGTCTAATAATCCTTCTAACAATCAAATTAGTATATATCCTATCCTATGCGTATAAAAAATAAATTAAAAAATACCAATACAGTACGTTCAAAACCTTATCCAACTATAAATGCAAACAATCCATATATCTTGAAATTGTGTTTTGTTAAATTTGCTTTACAAAACTTGAAAATAACAAAAAATCGGTTAATATTGTTGTAGCAAAATCCATGAAAAGCTTTCCCACAAATTTATACATGTTAAAAATCCAAGAGAAACAAATAAAAATAAAAATAAATTTTTTTACGTCATTAGAAAGGACGAACAAAATTAAACTTCACAAAAAATGATGATTTCCCACATATTCTTCTGTCATGGCCATGGGAGATGATCACCATATATTTGTGTAGCAGTGTCATGTCAATCCCTGAAAAGCAAGCTTTGATTACGGTATGAAAATGTTCAAAAAAAATTCTATGGTCAAAAAAATCTAAAGAGAGTACGAAGGTTTGCCATATATAAATTTAGATGCAAAACGACAAAGCCTGGATATAGATACCTACTTACTGCATTGAAACATGACTTTACTGTTTCTTTCGTGGTGATATATACTATTATTATATATATTATTATTATTGTTATTATATATATCAAAATTCTCAATATCAGATTGGTTGGTCGGGAACCCTCCTAGCAGTACTACTTTTTTAACCATAATTAATCCTATACTATTTAATTAATTAGATAAGGATTAATGGTTTTAAAATTATATATTAATTTGTTTAAAAAGATATTTTATTTATAAAAAACCTATAGTTATAACAAAATCTCTATTGTGTGTAACCAATTTATAAAATACACTTTTATATGTACTAGCATAGTACCCGCATGTTTTTTCACATCTAGCGCCTTGCTAGTGTGTCTTATTATATATATACATCATCTGTCGTTCTAAAAAAAAAATCATAGTACCCACGCGATGCTACATATTAATGTTTTTCGTTAACAGTATTTCATAATTTTTAATAGTGGTTATGCCTTTTGTAGTAGGCGTGTTCTTTGGACGTTGGACGTACGTCTTAGCAAGACACTATTACTAGTGTATATTCTTGGAGCCGGCGTCGTGTTGTTTCTTCTTCATTTGGACGCACAGAGCGTGTGAAAGTGGGGCCCATTCGCATGTTTCCGTTACGAAATTAAAAAAAAAAGATTTTTTCAAAAAAAATTTTAATGTAAAATATTTGAGGATGGAGTGAAGAATAAGGCTTAGTATGAAGGGGTGTTCTGGGAAAGAGAAAAGCTGATGTGATAGGGGTGTTTTTGTGTCCTTACTACGAAAGGCCTTATTGCAATCTCATATGAGGGTTTAATAGTATAAAGGATAACATGCTACATGTTTTTTTTTTAAAACTAAAAAATATTCTGATGAATTAAAATGTTTTATTAGTAAATGAAATTGTGAACTAAAACATATGATCAATTTAGGTACATCGGTTCATTATTTGAGAAATGGTGTTGGGGTGGGTGGGGGGGGGGGGGGGGGTTAATTTGCTTTATATAAGAGTATAAATATAGATATAGATTATAGATGTTGTAGTGTATGTGTTTTTTGCTTGGTTGAGTATTGTGAGTCGTTTATCATTGCAAGACCTACATTGCTAGGCTAGGATGGGGATTGCGAGATTATAACTTCTTTTTTTTATATATATATCTTTTATAAACAAAAAAACAAATCAAAAAAAGAATGAACCCAGCATTATACTAGTAATTCTACCAACGCGTTGCCGCGGAATATGTTTTTTACACGATAAAATTTTAGATACAAACATGAACTTCATTGATTTGGGTGTTCTTTTAACATATATTAGCTTCAAATAGTTGCACCAAATTAAAGAGCAAGAACTTAATAATTGTCAATGTGTGAGTTAATATAAATTAAATGGTAAGACACACAACTTATTTGATACTTACGTCTATGCAAGAAGAGGTATCAGGCGTCTTTGATGACTTGGATAATTAAGCAACACATCTTCAAGTGCATTTGGTCTAAGCGAAAACACTCTTCTTGACAGGGAGTACCTTATTACAGTTGCTAAATTCAACATGTTGTCTCTAGGTATTCGTAAATTGTCAAACCTGAAATACATTTAAGGTTAGCAGCCACTTATATGTAAACAAATACTATATGTACATACATGTTTATACTATCCATACCATATATGACCATTGTTAACACCATTTAAACTAATCGGCAATACGAACATTTGGACATATACTTCCATTTAGGTCTCTGATCTGGGCTATAAAGCATGCACTCCTTCAGTCACACCATTGATTTGAAGTTGCGAAAAAACGACTTTGTGTGTAGCATGCTGAAAACATAATATTCTTGAAGTCATGATCTAATCAAACCGATAAATTTAAATTAAATTGGCCCCCCTAAATGAATGAGATCATACATTAGTCTTTCTCAAGCTTCATATCAAAACGAACTGGGACGACTTTATCGTTGTGTTACTTTAAGATGTATAAGGTATTGGTCATCCTATCTCCACTTAAAAAGTCGCAAAATATTTAAAGAAAATATCGATCTAAGGTGGTTTACCTTTGGGTGTTCTTCGTCATATAATGACCCCCTCAATGCAGATTCATTGAATAATATAAAGTTGGAACTGGCTATGAATTTTAGGACACGTTGATCAGACGAAACTTCGTACCTTCTCCTGAGAAATAGTAGGCTGTATTCAAAGTATGGTAGAATAACAGAGCATACAACGTAGAATAACATAGCATACAACGTTGATCTAAGAGGTAAGTAACCATACCTGTCGGCCGAGTATCACCTGGCTACATTCAAAGTATGGTAGAATAACAGAGCATACAACGTAGCACATCTTAGAGCATATCCAACAAAAACATAGCAAAAAGAACTCAAATGAACTTATTAAACAACAGAAAAGCATAATAAACATAACGACATGCATCAAACCAAGCATGTGAGACGAGAGCAACTATAAAAAGTGACATGAGCAAAAACCCCCCTTTATCCCCCCCCCCCCCCCCACCCTCCCCCCAAAAAAAGTCATAGGAGCAGGAAAGGTGTCAAGCAGGCAAACATACAAATAAGTATATATTAACTAAGAAGTCATAAGGTCCGATGAGCCCAAGTATAATAACGGGTTCTAATCAACCTATATATGTTACCACGTAGCTTTGGCCGCTTAGCTGGCAAGGAAACTACCCCTAAAACCCCTAAAATTAAGGTTCATGTACTTACAGAGCCTTGGTTATTGATATACTGAGAAAGCATTTCGTCGCTGCCAGAATAGATTAGCTTCAAATTTCATGTCCCTTCTTCTATCCCATCTTTTCCTGTTCGAGTGTGCTTGTAAAAAGCTTCTTTCACAATGTTTAAATCTGCATTAGTAATTTCGATCGATACATAAAACGGTATTCAACATTGTAAAAAGATTTAGTCAATTTATCTTGATTCTTTGTACTTGCATTCCCAGCGGTGGAACCGATGCTGTAAATGCAAGCGTATACTTGGTAGTGGTACTTGTGATTTACCCGAATATGTGGTGGTGTAGTAGTTTCTTAGGGCTATAGGTTCACTTACTACAGGGAGAAGTTGAGATTCGACTTGTGTCCCGCTGGAGTCATGGATTGCAATATTCTCGCTCACAACTTGTTAAAAATATGCGTAATATAATATGTGTATTGAAACTAAATGATTAAATATGTTTAATATAAGCAACGACTCGGGCTTTTTTTAATTGTCACTTAAATATGCTTATAGATCACAAATATAGAAAAAGAAGAAGAAGAAAACAGCGCACGGAACATAGTGTAATACTCAACCTGTAGATTGAATACAATCCATTACATAAATCGTCACTTTAGCCTCTATAATCAAAACATGTATTATAATGAAACTGTATGTAAATATTAGTCATACCCAACCGGTTCAAAATGCCGGGGAGAATATGTTGCAATTCTAAAAGAAACCATTTACTTATGAGTTATGAGGGAGTCACTTAGAGTTCAGGTTACTATCAATCTGTCACGCAATATGGGTAAAACTAACATAGCTTAAAGAATGGAACAACCATTTACTTATGAGCAGGTCACTTCGGGTTCAGGTTACTATCAATATATCGGGCAATATGGCTAAAACTAATATAGCTTAAAAAAATGGAGCAAACACCTAAACTATTCTTTTAATCCGTAAAACCTTCTAATCATTTTATGAGATTAGTAAATAAATATTAGAAAATAATAATAATCATAATTCTATGATCAGAGTTGACGCACAAATTACTTTGCTACTTAAATATAATGATCCATTCCATTACTTTGCTGAATGATTATTCGATTAAGCATCACAATTCATTCCCTTGTCATTCCATTCAACAAACCAAACAGGCCACAACAGTCAAAGAAGTTCAACTCTTTAGATGTCATACAATCATAACCCAAATAACAAACCTGAAACTCAGCAATATGTACACTCTTTATTCAAAGCTTGTTCCTGTCCAGAGAGTTAAAACATTATTATCTTAATTAGTATACAATTTACTGTGCAAAACTAAAGTGATATATTAAACTACCAATAATACCTTCAAGAAAGGCTCCATATCATGTACAATGATTGTACATTCTTTTCTTTTTATCTCGCCCTATCTTTAGAAACATATGTTGTTCCAATTCAGCAATATATGGTACACTCAAAAAACTCCCCTTCAAAAAGTGATAAGAAAAAAAAAATCCAAAAATGATTGATTATTTTTAACCACATCACTTTGCCATAATCGTCTCAAAGGAGAGCTAACAAAATCTGAAAATTCAAGTCAGAGAACAAATAATTGAACGCTTTTCTCCTTATAACTTAAGGAACAGTTTTATCAAACAGCTGATTCACATGTAATATACATCATTTGAATCAATCAATCAAAGATAAATGAATTTTTCAAACCTAATATCAAGAAAGAAGATTTAAATATAGTACGTTGTGAAAGGTAGAATGATAAAACTCACCTTTTTCAGTGCAAGAGCATGGAGATCAAGATGTGATGGAACGGTGATTATTAGGATAGCATCAGGAATTTTAAGTAAAAGAACCTGCAATCGACATAATACCAGAAATTTTCTTTAAGCAAAAGCACCAAGTTTATGCATAAGAAAGCTTATACCAACTGCATTTAAAATTTAAAAAAAAAAAAAAAGTACTTACATGTAATTTGTACTCTGCAATAAGAATTTGTACCATTAGCTTTAAATGAAGTAAAAATATGTTGCAATTAGTCATTGGCTTGACTTCGGTTGACCAAGTTGTTATTTTTAGTATATATGATAATGATAATTACATGTTTGACACCTACGTAACCATTATATTACATGTATTTACAATCGAGATAATAATTTTCAATTTTTGTATTTGCCTAACATCCAAATCCAAATGTAGTATATTTGAAATACTATTAAACTTCAATAGGTTAAAAAGTATTAAAGGATCAATACACAACACAAAATAAACTACTCGGTAATCTTTTGAAATGAATAATGTTCTTCATCATTTTACTTTTTTGGGTTTAAGGTTTCGGAATGTAATGAACTATACATGAATGTTTATGTCGTGTAATGAACTACCCGGATGTTCATTTTATGTAATGAACTTTCAAATCCCGGTTATTAAATGTACCTGACCAATAAAAAACTTGCAAACTGACAACGTGACATTGGACGTGGCAGCTTATATGTTTGTCACATATACCCGGGTACATTCAATAACCAGGATTTAAAAGTTCATTATATAAAATGAACACCCGAGTATTTCATTATATAACATAAACATTCGTGTATAGTTACTTACATTCCGAGACCCTAAACCATGTTTTTTTTAAGAGGTCGTTCATCATTTGATACACGATTTTAAAAATCATCACAAACATATATAGTGATTACATTATGGTGCTCGTGTGTTAACACGTGTCAAACATCTAGTATACATATATGATATATACAAACAAATTCGTTAATTCTAGTGACCTATATATATTTTCTTAGCATTATGACAGTTGACATAAGTACAGAATGGAGAATTTGATCTATATTTTTACACCCATATATATGGCCATATGATAATCAGCTCTTTGTTCAAAAAAAAATATATGATAATCAACTCAACTACACCAAACATTGATTAAAATTTAAAAGACTGCCGATACATTGTGAAAACAGCCAAACTCTGCATCGGCAGTTAACCATAGAATTGTTGATATCGAATAAAACTAGAAAGATTTAAGGGCAAAAAACAAGTTCAGTCCTATGGTACATCACAGTGACAAAAGCATGTAATATAAGCAGCTCTCAACAAGTCAGCAACTCCAATAGCTCAGCTTTCTTCAGCCTCGAAAACCCCTTAATGCCTCGAGATTTAGCCACTTCTCGTAACTCCACCAACTTCATGCCGCTTAAATCCTCATTTTTAACCGCATTGACCTCTTCTGAATTATCAATCTCATCAGCAGTATCTTCAATGTCAGAAGCTTCATCATCTGAACTTTCATCAAACTCATCAAAGGCTTCATTTTCAACCTTCAGCTTAGACCTCGTCTCCAATTTGACCTCAGGTGTTGACTCGGGCTCATGTATGGTTTCTTTCCTTTTAAATGGTTCAGGGTTAAAAGACTCTTCCCCAGTTAAAATTGGCTTGTATTTCAATTTAGGAACAGGAGATCTCTTTTGGAAATTTGATGCAGGTCGACGAGATTGGATATCAGTAGTTTGGACCTCATGTTTGACTCTGTTATTCAAGTCTTTTTGGCCTTTATCTTCTATAAACGAGTTGTTCTGTTCGGGCTGGTGGTCTAAAACGAAATCTTTATTGTTTCTGTTGCTGGTTGTGCTCTTTCCATGTTGAACAGAGTGTTTTCTCAGGAGTTTTAAGAGAGAATCCACAGTTTCATTCTGTTTATTGTGTCCTTGTGAATCTTCAACCTTTTTCTCTTCCTTTTGTGCAGCCCGTTCCCGAAGTTGGGCCTGAACCTTTCTGAAAATTTCCACAATTTCTTTCTCTCTAGGCCCGGGAGTTGCAGCAGATTGGAACTTGGGGGGAGAAGATCCCGAAAGAAAAGACGGTCCGTTCTTTGAAGAGAAAACTTCAGAGTCTTCAAATCCATCAATGCCATCTCGATCTTCACTATGCCTATTCTTGTTTCTTGAATAGCCTTGTCTATTTTGCCTAGAAAAATCAGGATTTCTTCTCTGGCCACCGCTAGAGTTTGCATTGCATATAAATGACATGGTACCCTTTGAAGCACAGCCAAAAGGTACAGGTTTGAATATTGCGAATCTTTTATATTCATTACAAGAGGAACACGGTGGTACCATGAATCCACTTAGGCACTTGCCATCTGATGGTCCATGACCTGCAGAAAAGCAGATAGAATGTATATAATCAATTTGTTTTACTTGGTGAGAAAAGCAAAATTTATCTTGAGAGCTCAACCTACGAGAAGTTAATATTCATAATTATTGTACACAAGATAAAAACAAACAGAACTGGAGAAATGATAGTGTAAATATACTCGGACAATGATCTTTTCCAGGTTCTAGCACAAGTGTGCCGATCTTGCTAGACGTCATAAAACCGACAATTTCAAAGCGCTACGTGTAGCCACAAGCCCACAAAGAACATGTATTTCAATGGAACGACACATAATTTAAAATAAACAGAAACATAATTCCTCCAAGATTCACCCATCAACTTTTTAGCCGTAGAACCAACAGCCACTTGACATAGTGGTATCCAAGGTGCCTAATCAACCGTTTAGTTGCGGGTTCAAGTCCTAACTGGGACAAAGGTAAGGGTGTATGAGTTTGCTGTTCATAATAAGTAGATTTTTACCATGCAACTAATGCTGCCAATTTGGCAAGACGGCAAGTTCTTACAATCAATCAAATAATAAATATATTCGTTAATGCAAAAAACGATATGAGGTTGAGCTAAAAATACTTAAGCAACGTCCATTGTTAAATGCAGACGAGTAAAATGCTGATTGACGAGTAAAAAGTGCATGTTTGACATCAAATAAACCAAGTGTAACTCCTTCTATAATATAAGGGGTTTAAGAATTTCCAAAAAACCGGGCATACTATTGAACAGAGGATTTCCTAGAAGCACTGCCGACATAATCCGCAACCGCTAAACCTAACTTCAATAAGTAAACTTATGCAAGCATTTCATCAAACAGGTGGCATACATACAAACACGAAATGACATGAAAACCATAAATAGATAAATAAAAGAGAAAACCTTTCTACAAACCATAAATGAAAAAGCTCCCCAGTAGAATTAATAATCACTTAATATGCTAGAAGTAAAATTAAAGAAAACAAATTATAACTTTATGAACAAAAGTATAAAAAAAAAAAAAAAAAAAGATTTATACCCCAGTAAAAAAAAATGCATAGATAAGTAAAGCAAGTTCAGGGTTTAACGGTGTAAATGGAAGTGTGGCTTACCGGGAACGCCGTGAGAGATGAGTTGAGACGCCGGCAACATTTCGTAAGAGTTGAGGTTTTTGGGACCGACTGACTGCTGGTTTTAGGGGTTTTAGATTTTAGAGGTCAGAATGATGACCCAACCATTTGTTGTAATATGTACATTTTATAAGGGGTAGTATTGGAAAATCAATAGATACAAGCTTCGTAATGTTGGGATAGTATAATCAAGATAAATGTTTCTAAGGGGCTCGCAACGGTCATGGCATGGCTCGGCATGGTGCATGACGCTGCGGCACACCGTCGACACCTGAACGGCATGGTTGTGGCATGAATGGATTCGGCAAACATTGCCGAGACGGCATGATGGTGGAGGTGTGTACGTGGTTAGCTTTCAACGGCTATATAGCCGTTTTGTGGACCGTTTGAAAATAAAAAAATAAAAAATTTAATCCTTTTTTAAACCTATTTAAACACTATCAATATATTCTATTTTCACATAAAAAAAATCACATACATTTTCATTCACTACAACACTCTAAAAAAAATGTATTCATCCTCCTCTTCCTCATCCGAGGAGTTAGTTTTTTCCCCCCGACAATTCCGATATTGAGTTATTAGACGAAGAAATCCATCACCGCCTCCGATATGATCTTACGGAGCACGTAGCGGCTCAAGACTTACCATATCTCGATGACTAGTATTATGTTGTTATTTTTTTTAAGTATTATGTTATTTTTTTTAATTATTAATGAAATGTAATGTTTTTATTAAATTGTTTAATATAAATATGAATATAAAAAATAAAAAATAAAATTAAGTGAAGCATGAGATCATGGTTGACACTAAAAAAATATGGTAAGACATGAGAGAAACATGAAATGAATTGAAAGGATATTATTGGTGGATGATGAGGCATTTGGGAGACATGAGATCTTGCCATCCCGAGATCCTTTGTCTGCCAAAAGAAAGAAAAAAAAAAAGAGACTCAAGGTCAACCCTTTCCCATTTTATTTAGATTTTCTGGATTTACCGTCTAGACCTTGAAATAAAACAAAAGCGAAATGGACTCATTCTTAGCCCCAAATCCTACATGACCCATTTTATGTAAACTTTGAATTATCTTTAACTTAGCCAAAGACAGCCAAACGCCCAAACCTACCCATTTTCTCAAAAACACACATCAAGAATCATCTCCCTAATACCAGACACACTGTTCACTTTCTTGTTGGAATAAAACATATAGATTCATATATAAAAGATAATATTATGAAAATATGATTAAAGATTACGTACTTGATGATCCGTTGGAGAAATTGAAGAAGTTAGCCATTAGATTATCGGGTTCCCAAATTAAGGTGATTGTGTTATGATGAGATTGATGATTTCGGTTAGGAGTTAGAATCGAAATAGAGAGAATACACACAAGTATTTAGAGAGAAAATGGATGTAAAGATTAACCTCAAATGTAGGCTATTATGGTTCTATTTATAATAAACCATATTTACATTTTCTACCCTTGGTGTTTAATGTGTGCAATATAAGTCCCTCAAGTACCAATCACCTAATGGGAAACCCTATAATACGTCTTTAAGAGTAAATACGCCCATCGTATATTTACTAGATATAGGGATTTCAATTATCGTCAATTATCATGTCCGAATGATAAACGATCAGTGACGGTCACATTAACGTGGTTCCAAGTGGTTCCAACATATCACTCCCATTTACCTCTCTCTACTCAAATTCGATATTTCCTGTTCTTCTTCGATTCCATAGGCTTGAATTTGTTATCTGTCTCTTTGAGTATTCTCTTGATACCATGACAACCCCCACAAGGGATTTTCCTTTTTTAACTAAACGCAGGAAGGCCAGCGCTGCAATCCCTTGTAGGAAGGCCATCGCTGCAATCAACAGGCAACACGTTTGTCTTCCTCAATCCACAAACTCCAAAGACTGAAAGCTTTCTAAACAGGTGACATCCATTGCCCTGTTCTAGAGAAACTTACTGTTCTGTTAAGTATATTTTTAAAGCTGTCAATAAATCTATGACAACAAAAGCTTTAACTAACTGATATATGAATGTGGAGATAGTTTTATTCGTATCTTCAAAATCCGTGAATCTGAAAATAGTTTTGCTAATATAGATTGGCAGATATATTCTGCAAATAGGCTATTATCAGTTTCTACGTGTTGATATTTGTAACTTTCTTTCAACTTTTAAGTGTTGTTGCCATTTTCATATAACAGACATGTTCTTAGTTTATTATCATTGTCCGAATATTTTGTAGGGATCCCTTTACAATTAGTTATTTTGTTCGGGAAAAGTGTACTTATAACATCAAATTAAGAAACATAGGCTGTCATGGTTGACTTCCAGCAAGTTGTAAGCCCCTGATTATAGTTTAGACTTAAACTAGATTATTTACAACTTAAAACCGAACAAAATTAAGAGAATATAAAAATTAAGTACTTGTAGGACTTAACCAGGATTTAAATGCGATTGGCTAAAACAGGCCAAATCAGGTAATAACAGGACCAAAGGCAAGACCGAGCTTTCAACAAATAATCAGCCTCGGCCTTCTTTTTGGGACCGGGCTCGGTTACGCCTAAAACTGACAAAACCCAGAGTTGCCTTCGTTTAGCAAACAAGCTGGTGTTCCTGCAGATTGGTTAACACAATCTTTTGCATTTAATTATAAGTCATACTCTGCATCTTTATAAACTATGCTTTCTTATTCTTCTTCTTTTTTTTTTTTTTCTTTTTTTTTGTAGATTAGTGCAACATCTTCTATTGTAATTGTTACTGAATGAATGCAGTAGCTCACTTCATTCCAATAGTTTGTTCTTAAAAAAAATTTACAACTAGGTCCTGTTTGTGAAAGATGATAAGTAAATGTATATATATTAAGTAAATGGTTACTATCGCTCTGTTATTGATTTCGGTTATTAATTAGAAGTTGATCACGTCTAATTGATATGTTGGAACTGCAAAGTTGAAAGTTTGCCCAATTTGTCGCCAACGAGTCGTTGCAGGTAACATGACCCATTTGACTGTTATGTGAGATTCATGTCAAATGAGTTTGTTAGATCCATGGGTGTACTTATAAACACAGTCAATATAGAATCAAACATGAACACCCACGGAAACAGGACAAGCTCTAACTTTTGACGACTTTTTTGTAAAAAAATCCATGCCCAACTATATAAATATGTCATGGAAAACTACATAGTTTGTAATTGAAAACATACAATGCCTTTTGTATCTATTAGCTAATGGTTAATGCATATGACTAGTCGTGGGCATTTTTCGGTTTGGGTCCAACCCGACCCGACCCGAAACCGAAACCCT
>JAOEHQ010050875.1:0-19983 GCA_025447715.1 Asclepias incarnata | reverse complement strand
CCGGTCATCCCACAGCTCCGACCACCACCAAGATCTGACCATCCCACAGCTCCGATCTATACATATATATACCTATATCTATATCTATATATATATACATATATATCTCCGATCTATACATATATATACCTATATCTATATCTAAAATAAAACCTCATAAAGAAAACTGTTAATCTTACCACTAATTGTTTTGGCAAAGTTAAGATTAGAAATTGTGTTTTGGTGGAGCACTTGATCGACGGCAGCACAAGAGTTTTAGTTTTTATTTTAGGGTATTTGCTTTATATTTGTTTATAGAGATAAGTGATTTCGATTTGTATATATGTATAGATCGGAGCACTTGATTTTGAAAATGATTTTGAAAATGATATTGATGATGATATTGATGATACCATTGTTTATTTTGATTTAGTATTTATTATGTTTGGAATTTGGAGCATTGTTTATTTTTGTTTGATTGAAAATTATTATTATTATATGTAAGGATAAATTACAAGAATGGTACCTGATGTTATAGTGAAATTACATTGGCAATACCCTGTTATTAAAAAGACACATTTACCCTCCCATGTGACCAGCACGTGACGAATTTTAACGAAAACTTAACCTCCGTTAGCCCCAGGTAGTGCCAGCGTGCGTTTTTGCATACCATGGGTACGATTCGGGTAATTTTCAAACACCAGGTAGTGCCAGTGTGATTTGGGTATAAGGACATGTACCATTCTTGTAATTTACCCTAATAATAATAGTATTACAAGCTTAAATTGGCCTATAGTTTACTACTCCCCGAGAATAATATATGAGTAGACTGCATATATATATATACTAGACGGAAGCCCGCGTGATGCGGCGGTGATGGTGGTAGCGGTGGCGGTGTGGTAATGGCGGCGACGGGTGGTGGTGGCGGCGACGACTGGTGGTGTGGGCGGCGTCGACGACGACGGGTGGTGTGGGCGGTGGTAGCGGCGACAGGCGACGACGGTGTCGGTAACGGTGTGGTTATTATGTAACAATAATTGATATAAAATGGGGTAGTGTAATTATTTTAAGGGTTGATGGATGTATGTTGTAAATAATAATTATTTTAAGTGTTGGGGTATGTATATTGTAAATAATTTATAGGTATTTAAGTGAAGATATTTAAATTAGTTAATAAATGATAAGAACAAAATAGGAACTTCAGTAGGTTTTTTTTGAGAAAAGGATGAGGGGTTTCCTCATTTATTAAGTAGTATAGATGTGTGTGTGTGTTTGTATTTTTCTATTTATTTATTTTTTTTGAACGACAAATTGGATCACTAACAGACCAGTGATATCATTCCACGAACAAGAGGAAACCAACCATAGCTAAGAGAAAATCATCTGACCTAATAATGAAACTCTTTTTTTTTTTTGTTACAACCATAGCTAAAAGAAAACCATCTGACCTAATAATGAAATTTTAATTTTTTTTGTTACATATAAGCTTGAACTCATGATTTCACTTCAATCACTTGAACTGGTTATAAAATAAGCAATTCTATTGAACCATGAAAAGCAACATATGTATAAAAAAAAAAGCAAAGTACTACACCGCCACTCGTAAGAATGGATTATGGAATGTATTTAGTACAGTAGCACAGTTTGTTGGGAATTTAAACTTCATTAATTAACTAGTTAAAAGTAAAAAACCATCACCAAATGGTCTAGTGACAAAGAGACCTCTTTCCTCACAAGAGGTCAGGGGTTCGAGTCCTATCCTAGGTATATTTGGGGTGGCCACAGGTATTTAATTTCCACATATGGTGGGCCTGTGTGAGTTTTCCCCTCCAGATCTCTGGGTGATAGGGGTTTCTCATTGAGGGGTTTTAATTGGGGGCGAGGGGGTTCTCTAGCGCGGACCCGGTTAAGACAACGTATGCTAAACCTCCCGGTATTCACCTTTCAAAAAAAAAAAAAACTAGTTAAAAGTAAAAGAAATTATTGGGAATTTACACCGAAAAAGTTGGCTTAAATTCGGCAAGCAAGGCATATGAAATAATCCAGCTTTTCAGGTGGGTTTCCCCCTCTGTATCAAAAACGTTTCACATTACTTCCATGTGTTTCATCAAATTCTTTTCTTCACCTAAAGTTTTTCCTAAATGGACCATTACCTCCCTTTTATAAAGTAACAACAAAATAAAAAAAAGTAATTCCAGCTTTAGTTATTTGGCAGGGCTCTTGCCACTCAAGAAAAATACGAAAGTTCAACCTCTAGCATTAGTAAATTAGGAATATATTGTGGTAGTTAAAAAAATAGGCTAATTTAGTAGTTAAAAAAATATCCGTTATTGCATTTATCTTGTCCCGAAATCTAAACTGATATGTTTTTTTTTTACTACGTTTTTTGCGTATGATTTCAATAAAATAACTGATGATTATTAACGATTGCAATTATGTCTCATTGTTTTTACTAGTGTTATTATCATCCTTACTTGTAAGCAATGTTGGAGAACTCGTGACTCGGACTCGATTCGGCGAGGGGGGAGTCGGGAGTTTTTGGAGACTCGGACTTGACTCGGGAAGTACCTGGATTGAGATTTTATATGTAAACATAATATTTTTGAAATTATATGTAATAGAACTTTAAAAATATATTAGAAATTTCAAACTTAAACATAATTGTTTATAAACAATAACATAATACTTCAAAGCTCGAATATTAAACATAATATTAGTTGATAGATTCACGCTTCATCATCATTTTGTCCGTATCAAGGTTAGAGAACTCGTGACTCGGACTCGACTCGGCGAGGTGGGGAGTCGGGAGTTTATTTCGGGTACTAGGCCGACTCGGGGGAGTTTTACATCCTTAATAGCGAGACTACAAAAAGCAACATAGATAAATAGATTTTCAGTGCCGAACCATGTATATCAAAAGGGGAAACTGCACAGAAAGATACTATTCTTACGAGTTACAAACATTTTTGATCTGAGAACACAGTTTTTTTTCATAGATTAACGGATTCAACTTTTGATTTGTGACCGATTTTTTTACCTCATACATAAATAGATAAGTAGCATGTACTGTTCTTTAAAGTGCTGCAAAAACAAAACTACTTATGTAATTCTAAAAGTCCTTAATATCGTAAACTAAAAGGCCGATTTAAATCAATATATTCCATAAGTAGACTACTTATGTTGAGCAGTTTCCCCTTTGTAAATACACTTTTAAACCCACCTATGACAATAAGCTAGCAGCGGTTGGATACTTATCAATCATACAATAAACAGAGTTGGTTTTTCCTGTTGAGGTTACCAGGAGAGGACGCGTATTCTACTCACATGTACATGACCTAACTAGAGTATACCGTGGACATTTCCGAACCATTTCCCTAGACACGCCAAAGATGTTACCTAAGAAGGTTCGAACCTAAGACCTCTTCGAGGACATCAGGTAGCCTAACACATACAAATGATACAGTGCACACGATGATTCCCTTGTTTCTATCTTGTTGATTTTCTCAAACTATAGCAAAAATGTAGTAGTGAAAAAAGTGGAAATCAAATTCTGAAATGTGAGAAGTAAAATACATTCAAACTTAAAATCCGATATTTACCACAGAAAACTGTTGTCCCCCAACTTGCACGTCACTCTCTTAAAACTCGAGGATACTGAAATTGATATGTAGGGTTTTTGTTTTTAAGTTGATCGTCCAAAGTTTATACGAATACGAAGAGACGTCAGGGTCAAATGGGTTTCTACTTTATTTGGCTGTTTAAGATTACACCCTTTTCTCCCAGTATTGCTTAATGACAATACTAGTCCCTATTCATTTTTAATCTTTTTTTCTCTTGTAATACACTAATACTTGCTATTTTATTGTCTGTGTTTGTTATGGGTGTGCATGATTCGGTTATGGTCTAAAACCAAAGATTTGTCGGGGAAGTTATACAAAATCTTGCAATATCTGGCTTTGTGTTGGGTCTCTTTCAACTGATCGTTGAGCATGGATCTCCCTAGAACCCTCTTGTTGCACGTAAAATATTAATACTGATCATGGATCTCCCTAGAACCCTCTTGTTGCACGTAAAATATTAATACGTAAAGTATCAAGTTATATAGGATAATTACATGTAACATCCTTATGTTCGGTCAAAAATTACAGGTTTCATCATTATCTTCACGAAATTATGTTTTTCATCACTGACTTTGGACCTCCATACACACTTTTGGTCCAAAAGTGTTGACTTTTTGACCAAAAGTGTGTACGGAGGTCCAAATTCAGGTATGAAACGCGTAATTTCATGAAGATAGGGATGAAACCTGCAATTTTTGACCGAACACAGGGACGAAATTTGTAATTTATCCAATTATATATATAAAAAAATAATATACTTAATAATATGTACTAAAATATATCAAATAACATAAGAACAATTGTTGTACAACACCCGATTTAGGATACCCAGTATTAGGACCTACTTGACATGTATTCATGACACATATTACCATATGATCATAGTAGCAATGTATGTGCTTGTCCGTAAAGAATCCCTTTGGGTAAAATTGATTCACACTCATAAATTGCGGGGTAAGAACTTTTGGGAAATTCCCTGTCAGGGTAATATGACTTGGAGTTGGCGTAAACTACTGCAGAGTCGTCATCAACTTAGACAGTTTTTCTGGTTTAAAATTGGAAATGGGAAAACTGCTTCGGCTTTGTCTGATATTGGGAGTGCATATGGGCCTTTAAAAACATATGTATCTCCACGTATGATTACTAATGCTGGTTTGAATTTGAATGATAATGTATGTGATATTGTGGAGAATGGGGCATGGAAATGGCCTCTCGATTGGAATACTATGTTCCCAAATTTAACATTTCTGACCCTTAAGGCGGATGTACATGATTTACTGCTTTGGAAGAATCGGAGCGTTGCCATTCATGAAGTTTCTATATCTCGTGTGGAAATCTATTCGGCAAATCTGCACCAAAGGTTGATTGGTTTCATTTTGTCTGGTTTAATCAGCATATTCCGAAGCATGCCTGCATTTTATGGCTTGTATTTAAGAAAAAATAAAAGACTCATGATGGTCTTAGCCTATGGGATGTACATGCGCAATCTACTATGCCACAAGTGTGCTCGTTATGCGAGTTGCAAACGGATTCTCATAATCATCTATTTTTTGAATGTGCATTCTCATTGCAGGTGTCGGAAATTGCATGTTAAATCGAACGGGCATATGGGAAGATATTAAAAGCAAGCTCCTTCCTTTTGCAAAAAAGAATTCTATCCAAAGTGTGGTGGCAAAGTTGGTTCTTGCGGCTTCTGTTTATTACATTTGGCAAGAAAGGAATGCAAGACTCATAAAAAGAATAAACAAGCAGCTAATCAGGTGATTAACGTGATTATATCCACTGTTACATTTAAGCTGGCGATGTGCAAGTATAGGAAGACAAGGCGAGTCGAGCACTTTTTAACATCGTGGGATCTCCCATTTTCATTAATTAATAATGTGTAATCTCATCTTTGTTCTAGTTGGTAGGTTACAGTTCTTGTTATCGTGAAAGTGGCATGTCACTTTCTTTTGCATGTTACACGACAATGCATGTGATGTAAGTCATCTTCACATGGCAGTCATGCGTCTGTTTTTATTGTGATATATAAAAATCTAACCCGGTATACCTTTTACCCCTAATAGCAATGTATTGTTCAAGTTTTCCGACCAATTGGTACCTCGACCTCTTATCTGCTTATTTCACGTCCGGCTCAAAGGGTGTGCAAGGGGTTGCCATCGAGCCGGGCCCACTCCCTTCAAGGGCACACTCCCTTCAAGGGCCCACTATCTCAAGTGTGTGGTTGTGGTGTTTGATGAGCTAATCAAGTATTTGTATTTCTTGGTGGAGGGATTGGGGCTGAAAACGAGTTCAATGTGGAGGTATTAGTGGTGGCCGGAGGAGGGATGGTGACGGTGACGGCGGCGACGTTATATGTATAGAACTATAGATTAATAAAGTGATTGACCCTGGGCGTATATGTATATGTTTTAATGGAGTTATATCTATAATCATTTATCAAATTTTCTCCAAGACCTTATACTATTGATTAATGTTTTACTTCTGCCTTTATACTTTACTCGTAATATTTTTACTATTTTAGATTTTAGATTAGATTCAAAATATATATAGAGCGTTGTTCATACTTCACAGTGATTTTTAGAAAACGATAAAACAACCATGCATATATTGCAAAAGATAATGTAGCTTACAAAATACATATTGAGTTTTATAATAACTGTATAAATTATTTGTTGTTATTATAATTTCGAAAAGCATAAGTTTTATTTCATTCAATTCACAAATACAAAAGCTAAAATTACAAACATTATAAAATCTTTACGAGGAGCGGAGACTTGTACACATAACCAGCTACACATAAAAGAGAGCCGCACGATTTGTTTAAATATATAGATTATATTAAAGTTTTTTTTTTTTCTTACTTTGTTTTGAATGGCGAAAACATTTATCGTCATAAGATTATGTTTTTATTTTTTATTATTGACATATTATTTTAAGGGTCAATTTTTTATTCACGAGCCGGACCCGAATTCTTTTTACATTTTCGGAAACTATTTCCATGCAATTGTGTATGTTGCTAAGATGTTGACAGTTCATTGGAATTTGGAATAGCTTGTATAAAACCAAATTGTCTAGCTACCCTCTGTGCTAGATGTGATTTCCACGCTACTCCAAAAAGTTACGAAGCCACTATATGACCAAATTGGTTGACAACCCCTTCACATGGAGTCCACCGGAACTTTATTAGGTAAAATTAGCTAATCTTTCTTTATTCCCTATTAAAAGAAGAGGAATGTCATATCTATAAACTAATTACAAACAAAAGTTTACAAACACATGTGGCATGTGATGTGGACCAATCAACAAAGAAAGAGAAAGAAGAAAGAGAAAAAATGACTTAGTTTGATTGGTGAAAAATTTGTTTGTAAACTTTTGTTTGTAATTAGTTTGTCAACCTAGCATTTCTCTTAAAAGAAACTATTTTTTTTTCCCAATTAACTAAATGAAAGTCAATTAGGCTATCCACATCATCCTATTTTTTTATTAATTACATTAAGGTCCTTAAAATTTATATTTTACACCATTTATATTTTTAATAATTCTATAAACCTCTTGATAAAAAAAATTTGCAGTTATAGACAAAGATAATAATAAAGAAACTTGGAGATCTCCATATCAATCGCAAAATATAACAAATTCTCATGGATGTAACTTTATATATTTTGGTGATGTGGATAACGTTTTTTGTATATTTGATCGTGTTAAAGATGTGTCAATAAATTTGAATGCCTTACATTTTACATCTCTCCAATCTTTAATGATTTTAATGAAACAACAAAATTACATTTAAGTTTCTATGTTGTAAAAGAAACTTAGCAATTTATCAACATCTTTAAAAACAAACTTAGCAATTTATCAACATCTTTAAAAACTATCTATCTACTTGAAATTAACATAAGGGTGTTTAATTTGATTTTTTTAATTTGATTTTTTTACTTTTATGTTGATATGTTTTTCCACATATTACAAAAATTATCTTTATATTTCAAAATTGACCAATCAAATATTAAAAAGAAATCACGATTACTTTGAATACCCCTACTAGAAACTATATGTAACTAACCGATAAACGATATTAATATTATTACAATACAAGTATGCAAAATATATGAAATTAATATAATAAGTCAAAAGTAACAATACATATTTAAAAAATATCATGTCTTACAAAGTTAAAGATTACATACAATATATATCAACAATATCTTCGATAGCACTTATTAATCATTCATATATTTAAAAATCATTACTTGATATTGCCTGTGTGTATACACGGGGCTAAAGACTAGTTATTAATATATTAAAAGTGCTTTTAAAATTTCATCAAACATTATTCAATCCATTTCAAATGTAGTTGTTCGTCTATAAAACGTAGTGAGAACCGACTAGTAGGTGATCTTCATATGAACAGGGGTGTCGGTGTCAGAATTTAAATTTGGTAGATACTAGATAGGTACCCGCGTAATGCGGTGGCGGCGGCGGCGGCGATTGGTGGCGAGTAGTGTAGATTGTTGATGTAAAAGGTAATTGATGTTAAGGGGGGGTAATGTAGTTGTTTTAGGAGTTGAGTGATACATATTGTAATATTTCATTAAGGGTATTTTTGGTACATCAATAATGGGATGGAAATAGACAATAGAAAGACAGAGGTAAAATATGCACTTTAAATCATCATTTGAGGAAAAATATTTACACTACCCCTTTTTACATTAATTATCTACACCATGAACATGACTTATTTTTCCAGCTAAAAATCAGATTTGACCACACTGACTTCAAAATTGTATATCTCGAGTTCTACTCAACATTTTTACATGCTTCCAGTGGGAAATTAAACTAAACACATAAACCTACACTTTATCTTTAGTGACCAACACGTGATTTATCCTTTACAAATGAGTTTTACACGTTACAAGATCAGGTACAGAATCTGTCCAGATTCTGCCCCTACAACCATCACTCAAAACTTTTTGTTTTATCATTTAACACATTGATTTACAACTCACAAGATTGATATATACATTTTTACATGATATTTACATCAAATGCTCCAAATATAATCATTTTCAATATCATCCAATTAGAATCCCCAATTTAATTTATCTCAAGAACCCTAATTCATAAGCAATTGAAATAAAGATTATACCTTCAAGGAACAATGAAAAGAATAGGAGATGAAAATCACAATTTCTCTTCTTCCTCTTTTCTTGAATTTGAAACACACCACAAGCACACACAAAATCCCCACTTTAAATTACTAGAAAGTTTGAGAGTGATTATTATTATTATCCCTTAATTGGATTCTTGATTGGAATTGAAATAAGAAATCATTCACAAAGAAGATTTGAGAAAGAAGGATGGAAGAAGTAGATAGAAAATGAAGTTGGTGATGTTGAATAAGAAATCTCAAAAAGAAGATAAGTGTTGGCTGGTACTTCCTCATAGTGCCACGCCCCTTTTCCTTTTAGTGGGTATTTTACCCGCTATCCACTAATGTTCCAACTAATTTAATCCCGTTTCTCAATTTTAAATATTAGGAATTTATTTTAAAGACAAAACAACAATAAAAATATATTTATTTATCTTTTAAAATTTTTGGGGTGTTACATAAACGTAACGTATTGCAAATCCATAATCCATATTAAGTACTAAACGTACAAAAATATAAGTAGATTTGATCAATTTAAAGAGCATGCAAATGTTTTTCGTTTTCTATTTATTATTTAAAAGTTAAAATCGTTTGATGATAAAAGTTTAAAAGTGCATTGTATTAATCTTGAAAAAGTTTTAAAATATGGTGATAGTTTAGATATTGACGGTCTTAATTTATTTCAATAACTAAATAAATTAAAATACATTATCCATTTAGAAAATGACACGCCTATTACCATTTTAAATTATTTTTAAAAGTTTAATGTTTTTTCAAATTCATATATTGCTTGTAGAGTTATGTTAATTATTCCTGTCAGTAGCAGTGTTGCTATCACCGAAATAAGTTTTTCTAAACTAAAACTCATAAAAAATTATTTATAATATACAATGTCACAAGAAAGATATAAAGTTTTGACTAAAGAGTTTATTTCTAGATAACTAGAAATAAAAAACTTATATGAATACTTTAAACAATTTTTACACATGCAAAAAAATTTTAATTTTGTTTTTAACTCCGCTATGTATAAATTTTTTAGTTTATTTTTGGCGGTCTTTAACCCGGATAAAGGAGGAGAGTTTTTTTTGTTAAAAACTTTAAAAAAAGCCCTCGAAATTAGTCCCGCCCAGAGCTACCAAAAAGATTGGGCCGGTCCTGACCACCACCACCAGTCGTCGCCGCAACCACATCGTCGTCATCGCCGCCGTCGTATTGTGCGAATATAGTTTATATTTATAATTTATAAATCATATAAAATAAAATTAGATAGGGTACCAAAAAATTTAGCACTTTCAGTTTGGGCGCCAAATCCTCTTTTCAGGCGCAACTAACCTCCAAAATTCCCCTCTTCTCTTTTGACAAAAACCTAGACAAATAAATAAAAACAAAAATAAATCGATTCGCCTTTCCCAACTATAACATCCAAAAAATAAAACATCAAATTGCAAACCTAACCAACTTTCTCTCTCTAACTTCTTCTTCTTTGATTTAGAGAGAGAAAGTGTAGAGAGAGAGGGAGGAGGAAATGGCGACGGTTAACGACGATCAATCGAAGACATGCGTCGTCATCGGTGGTGGAAGCTTTGTCGGAAAATGCCTTATTAATAGGTTACTGAAACTCGGTAATTGGATCGTACGAGTTGCCGATTCAACTCACTCCGATCACAACAACCACGATTCACATGCTCTCTCTACTGGCTGTGTTTTTTATTTCGATGTTGACTTGCGTAACAAAAATTCGATCATTAATGGTAACTTTTATTTAGTACTGTGTGTATATATATTGTATATGTATACGTAACTAGTTACATTTACTGTGCGTAATTGTTATTTTAGTAAACATATGCATATGTAACTTATTACAGAAATTGTGATTAGTTGTTAATTGTTATGGTTAGGTTTACTTTATTACTTTTCAGTTTTTAAATTGCATATGTATATGCAATTATTTACATTTAACTGACTTAGTTACATTTAGCTTACTTTAGAAGTCATATGTATATGTTTATGTATGTAACTTATTACATGCAATTGTGATTAGCTGTTACGGTTAGGTTTTGCCGTAGCCTTTCTTATATTGATTTCAATGAATCCACTAGTAGCCTATACATGAGTAAGGATACTTCATTGCATCCAACGGATACACACACACACTAGCCTGTCTCGTGCAACAGATAGTTTTAGGTTCTCGCAACAATATGTAGTAGTGTATATACCTATGAACTTAAAATAAATGTTATGGTCGTGGAAGGGCTGTATAAGGATAGTGAAAGGAACATTGGTTAGTAATGGAAGTTATAACGAGATCTGATCGTAAGGGGACTTTTAATGTTTGTAAAGCATTAGTAGGTGGTACAGGGCTTGTTTTCAGTTGTTTATGAGATCTAAACTCACTCGCAGAATAGTAGCATAGTCACTTTACTACCTATTCCTGTAAAATCACATTAGTTTATGCAATGAGATAGAATATTGGGGGCAAGCTTTGGAGCAACTGTTCAACTTTACTCATGTGAGCGGTCACAAGTTTCATTAAGTTATTGGAAAATTGCAAGGGAAAGAAGGCATGCAAAGCTGTTATGTTTTAACTATTGCAATGCCAAAGACTAGGTTGCCCTTATGAGTACAAAAACTTAGTTTGATAATAGAACTTAGCAGTTTGTATTGAATGGGAAGCAGACTAGCTGTTAGACTACACTCGGCATCATATAGACCTTAGAAGTGCATTGGATTCATGTTTTTATTGTATATGTCGAAATATAGGTTTATTTTTAACTTGGTTGCCATTAATCAGGCTGAGACTAAACCAATCCAGCAACTTCTTTCCTCTTTTTGCAGCCATTGAAGGTTCTTCAGTTGTGTTCTACGTTGATGATGATGATGCCTGCAATTATGATTTCTTTTTTGGGTACACAGTAATTGTTCAAGGTCAATCTTATTATCCCATACTTAAATTCTCTGAGATATTGAGACATTATGTTTTTGTCAAAGCTCTCGTATCTTATCCATTGTATTTTATATAGGTGTGAAAAATGTCATCAGTGCATGTAGAGAATGCAAAGTTAGACGGTTAGTATATAACAGTCTTGCTGACGTAGTGGTGGAAAGTTCACAGGATATACATAATGGAAATGAGACATTACTATATGCTACAAAAGTATGTATCCGGATCATTGTTTCTTATGTTTGAGAGATTATATGATTTCCCTGTTCTACATCAAGTGTTTGCTTTATTTTTCAACAATTTAGAAAGGGTTCATAGTTTAACTCTGATTCCTACTTTCTAAAATTAAAAATTCAAATTTGTTTCTCTATTAATTTTTTGTGATTCGTGTTACTTAAAGCAACATGCTTATATGGTTTTTGTTTTTCTTTCCATTTAATATGTTTAAACTATCTGACCACATTTTGTGGATCGGGCTTATGCTGATTCATACTCTTAGATAGATGAACTTTTTGAATAAAGAATCTACATTGTCTTTATGCATTGATGTTGAAACCTAATTTAAAATTTATTAGTGTTCTGTTGTACTTATGGTCACACATGGCGCTTAAGCATAGCTTCTTACATGGTAATTTTTGGCATGTTACAGTTTAAGAACGTATATAGTGAACTCAAGGCTCAAGCAGAGGCTCTTGTTCTGCATGCTAATGACATCGATGGCCTTCTTACCTGTGCTCTCCGCCCTTGCAACATTTTTGGACCTGGAGACAAGCAGCTTTTGCCATCTCTTGTCGATGTTGCAAAATCTAGCTGGGCTAAGGTATGGAAATCATTTTGGTACTTAATTATTTTATGTACATTTTTATTTCGTTATCCCTACGAATTAGTCAAATCTGAAGCTTTTGATGCAATAGTTGAAGTCTCACAGAGTCACAGGGTTGTTTTGTTCTAAATACCAAGTGATAAAAAGTTTTGGAGAATATGGCTGGACTAAATGTTAGAAGGTCCTAAATGGCTCTGATAGACCAGTTAAAAATCATTATTGTATTGTTTAGAAAATAAAGTCTGGTTTAGTTGTTAAGTCACTCCCATGCAGTTCTTCTTTTCTTGGAAAGGAGGGTTGCTTTTGTCTTTGATCTGCTTAAAGAAGAGTTGCCTCTCAGTATTAGAACATGACATTATGAATGCTTGGAGCATGATATGAACTATAAAGTTAGGGGCTTAAGTGTCGTTTTTGTTAATTAGTTTATTATTATTCAGATTTATTACTTGTTGGCAAAGTTAGGGTTTCTAGGAAGTCTTTTATATAAATAGGGCTTTAGGGTTGTATTATTATTAGGTTGAATATTATTGGTAATTTGGTTATTAATTAGGAGAGTTGGTTTACCTCTCAAAAGTAGACTCCTGGAGAGTTGATCGATCTCTCGAATATCGATTATCTATCTTTTTATTAGTTTTTATATCGATACAAGCATTTGCTTTGTATCAGAGCACCACCAGGTATATCCAGTTAAACAATCAAATGTTAAAATTTGAATTTGATGTTCATTGATAACCAAATCCCACCCTTAGTTTATATTGTCAGTTTTGTTAATTTGGTTTATCTGTGAGATATACCCGTGGCCCTTCATTTGCTATTTGTTGTCTGTATAGCACATAGAGCTATTTTTTCATCCAATATTGGCATTCAACTTTGTTCCATGTTATTTACTTACAACATTGACATTATGCATATTTTGTTTTGCTTTGGAGGGTTAGTAAATGAAGTGCAATGTTGACCTCAGATGGTAGTTGCTTACTCCACTCTCAAGCCTATGGGTTTTGTGACATTATGCTGATATCATGATGTTGGTGACAGTGTTATTGATTTTGCTCTTGTTAATTTTTCATTTCTAAGCAAAGCGTATTCTTGGATATGCTTATAATAAGTAATAAAGTCTCTCATTCCAGTTTATTATAGGAAGTGATGGAAGCATGTGTGACTACACATACGTGGAAAATGTTGCCCATGGTCTAATATGTGCAGAAGCTGCTTTGGGCTCTCGTATGGTTATTGTATCCGGAAAGGTAACATTTCGTAATTGATTCTTACTATTACAAGTACTTTTCACACTTTCATTGACATCAGCGATTAAAAATTATCCAATCCACTGTAGGTATTCTTCATCACTAATCTTGAGCCAGTGAGTTCCTGGGAGTTTTCCTTGCGCATGCTAGAGGGGCTAGGCTATTACAGGTGATGAATTCATTCGTTCTTTATAGAAGAAGATTGAATGACGCCAAACTTATTTTTGAACCATCTTTAGATATCATACCTAAGATCATTGTCATTTTAGGATCACTAACTATGTTGTACCCGGTAGAAAAGCAAAGTAAACATATCTTTCGATTTCATGCATAAGAGCGCTATTTGATGTGTATGTTATCAAAAAATTTCTTTTGTTTTTCTGTTTTTAAGCTATCTTTTATAAGCTGATACAAATTTTGTCATTCTAGGAAGTCTTTAGGAACTATTGATGCTCTTTTTGATGCTTAAGGAGAAATATTAGCTTCTTTTTGTAATTCTAGAAATGCTACTGTCGAACTTATTTGGGATTATTAACTTTGTGTTAGGTTATGAAAGTAAGTCTACTTATATTTATTCAAATATCTAAGGCCTTAGAACAACTTTTTTATTAAGATGTTCTTAAGTTCATGCTGGCTGCAGCCTGGAGTCTTGTATACTTTCAGATTACTAACTTATATTGAGGGTTATCATCAATGATATGCCAACTCTTTCATGCTCTTTTTTTCTTTAATTTTGTTCCTTGCTTTTTGATTTTTTCTGGTCGATGTCATGTGTACTGGAAGTTCATGAACACTTTAATTTGTACATTTTTTGCCCATGATTGAACTATTTAAAGATTTGCAGGCCAACGGTCAAACTCCCTGCTGTGGTTGTCAGGTTGATTGTTCATCTCATTAAATGGATGTATTCAAAGACAAATGCCAGAAACATTAGTAGTTCTGTCTCGGTCCATAATATTGTCCAATTAATGTCGCACACTACAACCTTCGATTGCTCTGCAGCACAGCAGCTGATTGAATACTCGCCCGTTGTCTCACTGGATGTAAGTTTTATGATTCGGAATGTATGTTAAGTTTTGCTATCATCCTTCATATACACGCGACATTTCTAAACTTACTTTCCTGCTTATATACTTTCTTGCTCTGACCTGAATAGTGGATGCAAGATCTACTGGTTTGGAATGTGTGTTAAAGTTTGCCATTATCATTCTATACCAACTCAGTGCTTATGTTTTCCTCTGACTCGTTTCTTGTGTGATACAGAATTCACACTTCGAATAGAAAGTGAATCTATTGAATTTTATGATGCTTCAAGATGTTTTTTTTATGCATTGCAATTGATTGTTAATGTACAGGAAGGTGTCACAGCGACCATTGAATCATTTACTCATTTAGCAAAGGACTCATCTTCTATAATTCTTGATGAACTTTATGAACAATCAAAAATGGAGCAGCTGCTAGGTGGTGGGAAAGGTAGACAACATTTTTTGCGCCGGTATTTGATAGTTATGATTTTTAGCTACTGCAGTACTCTTTTGCCTGTCAAGCTGTGCTATAGGATATCTATGCTAACCATATGCAACTTGAATGTGATAAGATTGATATGAAATTGGATTTAGCTCTTGTTAGGGTTTTTAGGAGACCAAACAATATACAAGAAACAGATCTTGCACAAGATTGATAGATTGTCTCATTGCTTTGAGTTTTATACTAAAGTGTGCAAACCCTATATAATAGTTTGTTTACATAGGTGTTTTGTTAAAGCTTCTATTATGGTACCAAAAAATTTCCTCCATAGTTATTTTGAAATTTGATTTTAATGCTTTCTATTTGGACATCTCTTAAAAGGGAGTTAGCAATGTCCTAAAGGTCATTTTCTTCTTATGTGCAGCTATTTTGGGTCTGCATAATATATATATAAAAAATAATTGTGTGCTAGAATAGTATTGAAGGGTGTGCAAGATTTACAATCTGGTTAGAATACTGGGAGTAATTTATCTTTTTAATCATTAAATGGGAGAGGTGTATGTAACAAGGCCAGTTGAGCTTTTAATACAACCCTATGGTCTATGCAGCAAGGGTAGTCACTCTTTTTTCTTCGGTGCTTAGTTTTATTTCCAAATGTACAAGGATTTTGTTACTGATATTGTTTTCTTAACTGAACCTCTTATCTTAACCTTGTAAGTAATATCTGCATCATCTGTGTTTTTTTTATGCTTAATAATAACTTCTTGTAACTCACATATCCAGATTTTTAGCTCTTGTATGTTATATCACTAAATATCACTTCTTTTTTGTGTGGATGCAGTTGCAGAGGTCTTACTGTGGAGAGATGAGAGGAAATCGTTTTTTTGCTTTATTGGAGTAGCTTCTCTATTCTACTGGTTTTGTCTTTGTGAAAGAACACTTGTCTCCTCTACAGCTCAACTGCTGCTGCTTGTCATCGTTTTTCTATACGGATATGCTAGACTGTCGCGTGAAAATTTCTCAATGTCAACTGAAGTGTAAGTATCAACCTCAAAATTCAGAAACCCCTGACCAATGTTTGTGGTATAAGGCAGCCACATTTATGTTTGGGTTGTTCTGGATTTTTTTTTATCAGAACTGAAATTATATTTCTAAAACTTACTAACATCCAAGTGTGCTCATTTGCTAAAGGTCTAGCTATGTATCGTCGGTGCTCTCTGAAATGGATATGAGGAGCTATGCGAGAACTATAGCAAACATCTGGAATGGAGGAAGTCATGTTGTTAGATCTTTGGGACAAGGAGGAGACTGGAGTTTGTTCCTGAAGGTACTTTCGTTGTGCTTAAGTTCCTTTCCGGCTATATTATGATTGTCTTAATGTTTTCAAGCACCTGCTAAAAATGATTTTAAAAAAATCTTGATTGGCAATTTGGCATGGTAGGGTAGGGGAAATTGTAGATTTGGGAACCCTCAACCATTTCCTCACTTTGTTATAGGTTGCAAAATGAGTGTGGGTTCGACAGAATGGGTATGTGTAAAATCGGGTCGGGTTGATCCACAAACACTCTATGTCCCTTCTTATAATTTTCTCTTAGGAAGTTGTATGCATAAAATTTACACTTTGGGCAACTTTTGACTCATTTGAGATAAAGCATACAAAATGGGTCGAATTTTCCTTTAACTCGTCAATCTGTGAACCATAATTAGTTTTACCGAAGACCCATTTGAAATGTTTTGTGTTACACTCATCTGCTATGAGAACTGTTAACACTTCACTTTTTGACATGTATCATTTGCATGCCATAAGATAGTATGTTCATAACTATACAGGTTTGTTGGCTTAGTTTGTCATACAAGTAATGCTTGCTCTAGTATTTAAACATAAGTCATTCATTTTGGATTGGAGTTTGAGCTTTTGAATTATACACTGATGTCTCTAAAGAGAATTGAGCTCAACACATCAACTATTTAGGCTGGACTCTGTTTATCTCTAATAGGTCAACAACAGCTAAATAAAACTGGGTCAAATGGGTCAAAAGTTGCCCAAGGTGTAATTTAATTGCATAAACTTTCCTAAAACGTTTTGTTTCAAAAAAGTAAATTCTTAATTAAATACAGTAGTCCCTGAAATTATTTGGCACAATGAAACACAAGTATTTCTTTATTATTGCATAAAAAGTGCTGTAAGGAGTACCTATTCTATCCGTTAAAACCCGCTTATATTTCCCACTTCTAGTGATTGGTTTTTATAGAGTAATAACCAGCATCACGGAATTTTTTTTTTTCTTCCTGCGGCAGGTAGTTGTTTCGCTGTATCTTTTCAAGTTGCTTATTGTCAACTCTTTCCCCACGTCACTGGGAATAGGTATGTGTTTCTAATTGTTGCTTGTTTTTACCATTTGATTGTGCAATTTCTGTCTCTGATTATGCTAACTTCAATGCAGCATTGGCCTTTTCTTTTATTTTGTTCTTCTTTTATGAGCAATATGAAGAAGAGATTGAAGGATTACTAGGGATTTTAAACGAGCTCTTGATGCAATTTGTGGAATCTGTGCAATCTTCACTACCTAACGCCTCAACCATGCCTTCGATGTCAAAAGATGTGAGATAAATGTAGATATCAGGTTAAACATAGGTTTATTGCAGTCGAAGCTTGTTTGTAAGCAAGATCTTATACAATCTGTAAATGTGGATGGATATCCTGCAAATGTCAAAGGACTTCATAGTGGTTAACTGTGTCAGTCGGAAGGATTTAGATAGTCACATTGGACTTAGCTAGAGCAATTACTAATTGTTTTGAAAAGGGTTAATTGCTTGAAAAGTACTCAAACTTGTACAAAATAGTTTTATTAGGGTCTAAACAAAAAACGCGTCTTTTGTGGGACATAACTTGGCAAAAACATCTTTTCTGGGTCTAAATTACCTAGAAACCGGTTATGATTGATGTGGATCCGGTTATCCTTAACTTGTACACCTCATTTGCCAATTGCCACTGGAAAGCCACATGTAAACACTTCTTTTCCCTCATCTTCCCCTACCTTCTTCCATTTCTTTCTTCCATATTTACGAGACATCGTCTTTAAAAAAAAACACACCAGTCCACCACCATCCATTACTTTACAGAGAAAAAAAAAACCCACCACCACCTTCACTCCGGCCACCGCTAACCATCCCACACCGGCCACTGCTACCACCTTCACTTCTGGTCGTCCCGGCCATCACCACCGTGCCTCTCTTCTCCGGATCCAAATGGATCTAGGCAATACAGATGCTCCTTCGTGTCGTCGCCGGAGATTCAGATGAAGAAGGATTATAAGAAATAGATGCGATCTTGTTTTAGGTTTTTGTAAGGTACACGGATTGATAATGTATTCATTAATAGATGCGATCTTGTTTGATTGTGTGATTTGGGGATTAGGGTTTACTAATAATCTGACCCTAAACAACATAAATACACAAAGTTTTATTTTATAGTTCAGCCAAAAGCAAGAAGGAAATAATGGGGCTTAAATTATGTATATCCACATATGTTATTATGACGGAGTAGTTGACGGAGTTAAATTATGCTTACAGATATCATATATAGATTGTATAGATGATGACGAGGATGATGAAATTTTAGGTGAATATGAAAAACTCTGATTTGCCATTGCAAATAGTTTATGAAAAAACATTTTGGAGAATGGATTTTGATGATATCCCCAAAATATTGTCTGCAATTAGTACTATTATTACAGGAGGAGTGGATTTTGGTGGTCTTTGTGAATTAAGTTAGTTTTATCGATTGGGTCTACTGGAGAAATATAATCATGCTCTATTCGAGATTGACTTGTTAAAAAACTTGACTCGAGATTCGGTCGAGCATTCGCTTAAGGGTAATGATATTTGTACAATGTGGCCGGAAAATATGATGTTACTGGATAATGTGTTGCCGGAAAAGATGATGTTGCAGGAAAAATATGGTGGCCAGTGGTGATGATGGCTAGTGACGTGGCGGCTTACGTGGTAGTAGAGAAGCTTGGTTGTCATTACATATCATTAATAACTTTTATTTAAATAATTCAAAATGAAATTCAAATTAAAAGTGGCTGGTAACCTGTTGTATAGGTAACCTAGATCCCAGAAAAGATGTTTTTGTCAAGTTCTGTCCCACAAAGGATGCGTTTTTTGTTTGGACTCTAATAAAACTATTTTGTACAAATTTGAATACTTTCCAAGCAATTAGCCTTTTAGGATTTTTGTAATGGCTAACTTTCTAATAACTATGTTTTTAGTCTTGTTTCTATACTTAAAGTTACATATTTATTATTTAGATAAAAATATAATTTGTTAAAAATAATAATCTATACTATCTTAAAAACTGAATGGCTTTGTGTCTTAATTTTTAAATTATAGAAAACCAATTTCAAATTATAGCATTTCTATAGAGTATACATACTTAATTTAGTGTTTTTTATTTAGTTGGTAAAATATTTAAAAATATAAAAATTAAATTTTAAAACCATTTCAAATACATAGGACTGAAACAAATGTTAAAATTTATTATGACTAAATTATTTTAGTCGATCCCTCCAAATAAATTTGGCGCTCCGGGAGAAGCTAGCCGCCATATCTCTTATATAAATAAAATAAAATTTTGATGACATCATTATTTTTAAATAAAATCTTAGTTGTCATCATTAGACTCTTTCTTAGTAATTATTATTTTTTATTTATTTGATTTATGACATCATTATTAATTAAAGCTTATTTAATTC
>JAOEHQ010050864.1:0-19986 GCA_025447715.1 Asclepias incarnata | reverse complement strand
GAAGTTTTTGATATATTTAGATTTTCTATTACATATAATTTCATATTTTAATATTTATTTATTTTTATATATAAAAAGACCCGATCCGGATTCTCCCCGATTCCGATCCGAGTTTTCAAAAACTCCTTACTCCCCCCTCGCCAATCCGATCCCGAGTCACGAGTTCTCCAACCTTGATATTTAGTAACGTGTTAAAAGACAGATATTGTGTTCGATTCTTGCTAGGACCGTTTACAGTCCTATTTAGCATGTACAATGACTTTGTCAAGCCCATTCTAAGGGATTTTTGAGACGTAAATCTGATACAATTTGTAAGATCCGTTTCCCGTCAAATATAAACCCAATAAGGTTTCACTCTAAAACCATATATATATATATATTGTAATAAAAAGAGAGTAGCAATAGCTCTCACAAACTTATACACGTACACATTTATAGTTATTATTTTTCCATTATGGGATATGAATTTACCTCCAATTATCATTTATTCTTAGTGTCATCGTTCTTCGCAATAGACAAACCTCTAGTAAATTCTTCTCTAGCTCAATCTTATATGATACAATTACATGTTTCAAAATTCATATCAGTTTAGTTGATTAAACAAAGTAATATTGTTATTTACTTAAAGTGGTAGATAAGATGTTAAAAAGTCCTACAAGCCTAATGAGGACCTTCGTGCCAATTTCCCACCAACCAAGTAACAATATCATTAGTAGTGAATGGGTGTAATCAAAAGCATAAAGTTAAGTACTCGTAAAACATAAGAAACAATTAAAGGTCGCATTGTCATTTACATAATATTGTACATGTGTTAATTTGAAGTTGTCTTATCGAAAAATGTTTATCTATGTGTAGAGTTGCATTTTGAAAATTTTACATATTTAAAAGAGAACCATATGAGAGAATTACATCACACTATTAGACCATTCATAACACACTCCTTGGTGCCGGAGTGAAGCAAATTTCGCATCGAACCTTTCGATGTGAAGGGTTGCGGCTTCAGTGTTAAAGCCGATATGAATGGTTGGATTTGGGCCGGTTCACTTTGAGTTTGTGTAATTTTTATTTTATATTTTCCTTTTTTTATAGGTATGTATGTATTTGTAGGGTTGTATTCCTAGAACAACATTCTTATTTTAACAAATGGTAAGAATACATAAAATATATAAAATATAACATGAAAAATTGATAATAATAATATTATTCAAACATTAACATCACAAATGAAGTGTTGAATAACATTTTGATCCATTAAATTATTCAAGATGCACGTTTATTTATTAAAGATGCATTTGCATCTAATGATTCAATTTATTATTTTTACAACAAATATGAAAATTTGCATCAATGTATCAAGGCATTTATGTATATTTTGCAATGTTGGAGAACTCGTGACTCGGACTCGACTCGGCGAGAAGGGGAGTCAGGAGTTTTTGGAGACTCGGACTCGACTCGGAGAGTACCCGGATTGGAATTATATATATAAACATAATTATTTTTGAAATTATATGTAATAATATTTTAAAAATATATTAAAAACTACAAACTTAAACATAATTGTTTATAAACAATAACATAATACTTCAAAGCTCGAATATTAAACATAATATTAGTTGATAGATTCACGTTTTATCATCATTTTGTCCGTATCAAGGTTGGAAAACTCGTGACTTGGACTCGACTCAGCAAGATGGGGTGTCAGGAGTTTATTTCAGGTAATCGGCCGACTCGAGGGAGTTTTACAACCTTGATATTTTGAATATAAAAATACAAAATTTATATATTTGTTGATTACCATGATTGAAATTTTTATTTTTGGAGTGTTCTTACCATTTGTTAAGATAAAAACATTCTTATATGATTACAACACTATATTTTTGTGTGTATATATATATATATATATATATATATATATATATGTGTATATAAATGTGTGTGCATGTGTATTGTGTGTGTATATATATAATCACCACTAGAGGCAAATCTCAAAAGGTGAAAAAAAAGTTATATCTAGATGCAAATAACTATACAATCACTATAAGGTTGGTAATGGAATATATTATTGCATTCCATGAGTCATAACCTAAGTATTTAATTGTTTCAAGCTAAAAATTTTTTGTACTTAAATCCCTAAACACAAATAAAGATATGATAAGGCTTACGGTCTACCATCTCATCAAAACACTATGCCATCACACCTCCACCACTCAATACGTCGAAGCAATTCCTGCCCATGCACGTCTCAATTTCATTAAAGCATTTTGATTAGTTATTCTAAGTTAATATATGATCATATTTTAATTAGTGCCACCGGCCAAAGTATCTATCTGATTGTAATCTTGATGTAAAGTTTGATTCCAAATGGAAAGTAAGAGAAAATGGGAAGCAAGGAACAACCAACTTTATGATAATTATATATATAAAAAAAACCTTTATGATATTAATTCTTAAAGAATTGACGGATAATATATACACACACTACCAATGTTACTCGTATAGACTCGTATTGTCTGTTTTAAAAGGGTTTAATCACTAAAATGTCAACATACTTTTTAATTTTGTATATAGTTGCATCATGAATTTTTTTATTGTGTTAGTTGCCTAACGAACTTTCAAAATTTGTTCATATACATCAAAACAGAAGCTAACGTAAAAAAAAAAAAAAAAAAGTAAAAAACACATGAAAGACAGGAGTCATAAAGCGTAGAATATTTGTATGTATATATGTCATAATAATAATAATAATATATAGACATATATATAGACATATATACATACATATGCATGTGGGGAATAATATAATATAATACGTCTTTGTATTTGTATTGTATATGGATATGGATGTGCGTGTGAGGCCATATATACATCCTTTTAACTCACCCAACCCAATTGCCTCATCCCCCTCTCACTTTCCCTGTCTCTTTATATCATATTCATCACCTTCTCTTGTTTTGTTGGTTTTCATTAACAGGATCCCTGTCTGTCTTCCTCTGTTTGTGTAGGGCTGCTTTTTCTCTTCATTAATTATCAGAATTTACATATTATTATTACATCAGGTATTCCCATTACTCACCATTCTTTCTTTATATATGTTAATATATATACATATACATATACATATATATTATATAAAATAAAAACTCCGAAAAAGATATCTGGATTTTGTGTATAATTTCATGTTGCAGATCTGATTTCTGTAAATGGCTTCTCTTATTTTCATTCTATAGTTACTTATTACATTCTTGTGAAATTTCAAGAAAATATAAAATTAAATCCTTATATATGAATATTGTTTTTTCAGCTAAACTAAGAACTGGGTTTTGTTTGGAATAACATATATATATATATATATTTGATAAAGATAAAGAATGAATGGATTGTGTGGTATGGTAATTAAAGATGCTTGCTAACTTTTTTCTCTGTTTTTATTATCAAAACAGTAAAAACAATTTAGATACATATAAAATAAGTGTAATATAAACCAAATTTATAATTATAAGTATATTTCTCTCCCTATCAGTCACTGGGCAAGCAATGGGCACAATAAGTGTAAGGGCCCTCTCTATTATATAACAAATATTTCATGAAACAGGAATTGGACCAATATTTTGTGTGACTTTTTAGTTAAAGTGATTCTGACTTGTAAAGTGGTCAATTAGCATTGTCGGCAGTAGCACAATACTTGCCACCATGTTTTGACAAACTTTCTTGTTTTTCCATCAGATCTGCACTATATACACACACACACACACACACACAAAGTATTACATTTGACTTTAACTTTGGTTTGGGATGTTTTAACTTGTTTAAGTATATAGTGGCCATATCATCTGGATCTGTTTTTCTAACTCAAATTAGCATTTTGTTTCAAAAATCTTGTTGACTTTAAGTTTGATGAATTTGTGGCAATAAAGTTAAGTGCTTGTGCTATATCTTATTGAAAGTTTTGAACTTTATTGTTGAACAGATTGCGGTATAGTTTTTTTGGGGAAAGAAAATGAAGTTTAAAGATGATAAACCTGGAAGACAACCTGAAAAAAGTTCAAGGGTGGTACAAATAGGACTAATGTTTGTGGTGTTATGTGGGCTCTCATTTTATCTTGGTGGGATCTTTTGCTCTGAAAAGAATAAAATTTCTACTGAGGAGGTTGCTAAAGCTGTTGACTCTGTTGAACAAACTGTGTCTGGCCCGATCCAGGTGAAATCGGTTTCTTTTCCTGAATGTAGTGCTGACTTACAAGACTACACGCCCTGCACGGATCCTAAGGTATGCCTTTTTTCGATTCCCTTATGATTGTGTTCTGGAACTTTACAGCGTATGCAATTCAGCTATTCGTACGGATGCATAATCGTTCTGTCATTAATCATTTATGTATCTGTATTTATGTAAACAGAGATGGATGAAATACGGGCGACACAGGCTTACATTCATGGAACGACACTGCCCGCCTGTATTTGATAGGAAGGAGTGTTTGATACCTCCACCTGATGGCTACAAGGAGCCTATCAGATGGCCAAAGAGCAAAGATGAATGTTGGTATAGGTAAATTTCTAATCTTTTCCCGTCTATCAAGATTATAGATGACAAAAGGGGTTGTTGAGCAGGTTGTATAACATACCGAAACACGTTTGAGTTGAAACGAGTCAGTTTTTAGTTTGGGTCGACATATGCCGGGTCAGGTTGATCTAATCAACTTTTTTACTCCATTTATATAGATAATGATAATAATAATGCTCTATGGATGATAACAAAAGCAATACTATTACAACAATAATTAAGATCTTTATATAATAACATTTAGGAGTTTGTATGTTTTAAGAATAAAATTTGGGCTAATTTTCCACCTGAATGACCCATTTGACCGTTTGTGATAAAACACAGCCCAAATTGAACGAAGGAAATTGGTGGATATTGTTACTTCTAATGAACATGTCCTTTTTTTTAATCTAATATTTTGTATTTAATATATTAGAAATGTCCCATATGACTGGATCAACAAGCAGAAGTCGAACCAGCATTGGCTAAGGAAAGAAGGAGAGAAATTCTACTTCCCAGGTGGCGGTACTATGTTCCCCAATGGTGTTAGCGCCTACGTAGATTTAATGCAAAATTTAATCCCAGGAATGAAAGATGGGACTGTTAGAACCGCCATTGATACTGGATGTGGGGTAAGTTTCCATTTCAGATGTTATGAGCCCAAACCAAACTGGTTAACCTTTGTTGCCTTTAAGCTTGATCTTGAACTTCTTTTGATTCCAGGTTGCTAGCTGGGGAGGTGACTTGCTTGATCGTGGCATCTTAACGGTGTCTCTTGCCCCGAGAGATAACCACGAGGCTCAAGTTCAGTTTGCATTAGAACGTGGGATTCCAGCAATTCTTGGAATTATATCTACACAACGTCTTCCCTTCCCATCAAATTCATTCGATATGGCTCATTGCTCACGATGCCTCATCCCATGGATAGAATTCGGTAATTTTGCTAAATTCCTTCAAATCAGTGATGTTATGGTGGAAGCTGCAAATAGCGAGTTGCGCAGGTTGGATAACGGGTCATAATAGGTTCAGGTCAAAATGGATAGTTCTAGTGTGTGTTGGATCATAATGGGTTGACTTGAAGCCGTATTTGAGTTGGTTATTTATTTTTATTTTATAAATACTTAATGCTTCAAAAATGATCAAGATAATTATATTATTACAATAAAAATACGGCTTAATTGGAACTTACCTAAGGTATTTGATTTGAGCCGTTTGAGATAAAGCTTAACCAGAATGGACCCTTTTATAAGTAAACGGGTTGAAATTGCCACATATGCTGTCGTATGGAAACAGCTTAAAGACGTTCCCATTTAAATATTTACATAGTAGACCAATTTCTTGGATTACATTTTCAGGTGGAATTTACCTTCTTGAAGTACACCGGATCCTACGGCCTGGAGGCTTTTGGGTCCTATCAGGTCCTCCCATAAATTACGAGAAACGGTGGAGAGGTTGGAACACGACAATAGATGAGCAAAAGTCAGATTACGAGAAGTTAGAAGAACTTTTAACTTCAATGTGCTTTAAGCTATATAACAAGAAAGACGATATAGCTGTTTGGCAGAAATCATCAGATAACGACTGTTACAAACAACTTGATGCACCAGACAACTACCCAACAAAATGTGATGATGGGACTGAGCCTGATTCTGCATGGTACACCCCATTGAGACCGTGTGTAGTTGTGCCCAACCAAAAACTCAAGAAACTGAGCTTGCCATCGATCCCAAAATGGCCCGAAAGATTACACGACGCTCCAGACCGCATTGGTGATGTTAAAGGTAGCAGTGCTGGGGACTTCAACCGTGATGATAAGAAATGGAAAAATAGGGTGAAGCACTACAAGACCTTGCTTCCGGTTCTTGGAACTGATAGGATACGGAATGTGATGGATACAAATACTCGTTATGGAGGTTTTGCTGCAGCTTTGATCGATGATCCACTCTGGGTCATGAATGTCGTCTCATCTTATGCTCCAAATACACTTCCTGTCGTATACGATAGGGGCCTAATTGGAACTTACCATGACTGGTAAGACAAACACATAGTTATATACTTATAGACACGATTGTAGATTTAAATCTCAAATTTTCTTTATTGTTTCCTAACTGAATCACTTATTTGATTTGTTGTTAGGTGCGAGGCATTTTCAACATATCCTAGAACATATGATCTTCTTCATGTGGACAGTCTCTTTACATCCGAAAGCCATAGGTAAAACGCCTTACTTCAAGTCACGCTACTGATAATGCTAGTAAAAAAATTTTAAAACACACATTTTGACATTTGAACCTGATTGTGTATGAGTAGGTGTGAGATGAAACACGTGTTATTGGAGATGGATCGGATCTTGAGACCAAATGGGTATGCAGTAATTAGGGAATCGAGCTTCTTCGTAGATGCAGTTGCGACAATTGCAAAGGGGCTGAGATGGGATTGTCATATAGAAGCTACCGAAGACGGCACAGATAAAGAAAAGATTTTGATATGCCAGAAGAAACTCTGGTACTCGCAGCAAAACTCGTAACACGAACAAAGTTGAGAAACAGTTGTCATTTATTTCTAAGAAGCCAGCAGATAGTTAATCAAAGAATCATTAAGTTGGTATTCCATAAATATATATAACATCAAGTTTTCTTAAAAACAGGGAAACATTAGTTGCTCATGAATCTAAATTAGACTAGTATAGTGATGTCTGTGGTGTAGAAGAAATATATACATGTTCATTTTTAATTATTTTTGTATTAAGAACCAGATATCCTCTGTTTTTCTGGTTCCTTGTTATCGAAGTTGGTTATTGCGACAATTGTAAGTCCATATTCCTTTTGTGTGTAATGAGATTTGTTGGTGCCTGCGATTCTTGCAAAAACAAGAGTCTTATTTGTAGGTAAAATTTTTGATTTGTAGCCATTTTGGTTTACTTTTAGCTGACTAATAGGTGGAATAAGAGCCAATGGGGTTGGTGACCTATTGGTAAGGTACTTGTACCTTGTGGTTTTCCATCAGGGTTCAAGTCTTGGGAGGGGGTATTTTCGAGTATTTCGTGATGTCCTGTTCCATCTTAGGCATTTGAGTTAGTTTAGGAGTAAGAGTAAGATAGTTTGGCGTTAAAAATAAAATCGGCGGAACAAAATATGTACACATGAATATCATTGGCAATGTCCCTATTAGGCCACCCCAAACATAGGATGTCCTAAGTTATACATAGAGAGCATGCATGGTTTTGAGAACGAAACATTACATGTTACATAAGAAATATGAAGATAAAAATGTTGTCAAAAGATCGGTTAAGAGTACCAATCACCTAAAGTTAAATCATAATTTGTCTATGCACTTGTCATTCTAGAGCAATTTATCTTGTTTACAAACATGAAAACAAAGCATATAGTTTTACCACGTACTCGTAGTGAAGTAGAATAGATGGTTATTTTTTTTTTTCCAGTTTCCCGACTCCGAGAGCTAATACGTCTTGGTCATTATATGGTTCCAAGAATGTGAGAGTTTTCTTGGAGGAGCTAATAGAATGAAACAAGTCATCGGCGGCATCCCAATGCTAGTCAAACTATCCCATGGGCTAATCAACCCAATGACATAAATTCTAAGTTCCAACACAAACTGGTTTTTGCTGACTTAGAGCAAGTCTAATAATAGTCTGACTCATATATTTCTATTGGTTGCCCCTTTCTAAAAGCAGGCCTCTTTTGAAATTTATTGTTTCCATCAAGATCGCCTTGACCACCTTTTAACATTCTGTAAACCTGCACCGTATGCATAAATAATGGCAAGATACTAGTAAATCTTGAATGACAATACATATAACAGAAATTCACCTCGATCATTTTAGGACGTTCGGTCGGAATATGCTTTATGCATAAAGAAGCAACTGTCACAATGCAATTCAGCTGCTCCAAGTCACAAGCACCAGAAAGTTGTGGATCAACAAGTTCTTCGAACTCATTTGAAGCGATTAAAGGTTTAGCCTGAAAATATTAAATCAAAAAGTTCTTTTTCTGCAATCAAAGTTTAATATACAAGACTTTCATCAAGAACCATAATTGAAGACTTACCCACATAACCAGACTTTTCTGTGACTCATCCAGAGCAGGACGTCCGGTGACGATTTCCAACAATAGTACCCCAAAAGCAAACACATCAGTTTTCTCATCAATTAAACCGTTCATGAATATCTCGGGAGCAAGGTAGCTATACTTTGGAGAAAAAAAACTCATTAAACCAAATGAATCTACATACATAAGGGGACAAAAATACTACTAATAAAAGTGCCAGAATAATGTCTGTCCATTGTTTGCATACCCGAATGTCCCTTCAAATTGTGATACCGCAAGGTTCAACCATTGATCTGGCAGCCATTTTGCCAACCCAAAATCAGAAATCTACATTTTATAACAAAAAGCTTAATTTCAATGTGAAGCTTAACCTTGGCTTAAAATCATGCCAACCTAAAATCCAAACGGTTGGTCTAAACCTGCATAAGTGATTTGATTACCTTAGGTTCAAAATCCTCCGATAACAAAACATTAGCCGCCTTGATATCCCTGTGAATAATTCTCCGTTGACAACCTTCATGAAGATAAGAAAGACCTGAAGCTGTGCCTATGGCAATATTGTATCTCGCATCCCAATCTAGTTTCTCTTTCTGACCTGAAATAAGAAACCAATATCAACACACAACAAGGATTAACTCGCGGTTCAAAATAAAAATAAAAAAAAACACACAACAAGAATTACAAAAAAATTTATAATAACATGAACATATCATCAGCGTAACAATGTCGTCGCTTAATGACTAACCAGTAAGAAGAGATGCTAAGCTTCCGTATTGAGACAAAGGAAGAACAAGATGCATCCCGCCTTCAACTCCATAGCCAATAACATGAGATATATTTGGATGTTTGACATGAACAAGAATTCCCAATTCGGATAAAAAATCCGAAGTCATATCTTCTGGTGTACCCCTGATTAGTCTTTTTACTGCTACAAGTTGCCCATCTTCCAATAGACCCTTGTAAACTTCAGAATACCCACCTTCTCCAATTAAGTTTTCTTCACATCATCATATAAATAAAGTAAATTTTCCATAAGACTTACAAATTATCACGTGACACCATCATTCCTTATTTTGTACAATTAAATAAGTCCAAATAGACATATACAAACCACGGCTAAAGTTGTCTGTTGCAGATTTAAGCTCCGTGAGTGAAAAATTTGTCCATGACGCCTCAAAACAATGCAACTCGGCATCTAAGTCAGGAGGTAATGCTGGTATGGTTTTGGTTAATTTCCTGCTCTTTTTCCTAGTCAGCCTCTTGATAGAATGCAAGGTAGGATGGAATCCATGTAAGCTTGAGGACCCCATTTTAAGTTTATTTAAGAACCCATGCCATTGATGAGGACTTGCATCAGGATCAGAATCTACTTTGAAAGATGGCGAACATGAATTTTCATCCTTAGGAGAAGCTGTTAGTGAGCATGATCTACTGGTGGCCTTAGGTGATGTTGGTTCAGAATCAATTTCATCCTCATCATCTTTATCTAGAGACTCGACGTCTAGCAATACAATAAACGAACACTAATTAATTACAATGTGAGATGATGATACGAACACAAGTATATACAAGTACTACTAAAAGATCTATTTTCCCTTATTCCATAAATTAAAATAGCATTTCCTGTTTAACCTTTTTGTTCATTAGTCATTACTAAGTGTTCTTTATCACTAACAAATGTATACACCTTGACCAAGGTGGGAAAATATAAAAGACGGGTTTATAAGCTCAAAGTTAATCAAATGTTTAAAAGACTTGGAACTTTGGAAGGATATCAAACAAGCACACGTACAGGGTGCATGCGTTTGCGTTTAGTTGTAAAAAACTACAAGTGTTTTCGAGAATTTTTTTAAGGGAAATAGAAAACGAAATTTTCTAAATTATAAGTACACTTTGGAACACTTATTTTTATAGCTCCTTTTTTTTTATAAGTATTTTTCCTTCTTCGTATTTTCCAAATTTGACATTATATGCATTTCCAAATATTTTCTAGAGACAAAAAAAACCCTTTTTTGTTTTCTTGAAAAAGGGAAATGAAAAATAGAAAAGTAACTAAATGCAACCTTAACCACCTCCGACTTAACTCATTAACGACGTAGTGAGGGTTATTTATCTTAAAGGACAGTGTTTCCCACGTCCTTAAGTTTTTGTTTCTAAGTTTCAATTCAGTCTTAAATTCTCATTATACACTACGGTTTTTAAACATTTCAAACATTTTATCATGTAACAATTGTTTTCACATAATTTTTTCTTGTGGATGAACAAAACCTAGTTATAAGGTGAATAGTATACCTTTGGTCTTTTATAAGTTTTGGTTTCTTATGGTCTTTTAAATTTTGGTCACTAAAGTTTTTCTACCAACCTTTTACCATTTATAGTTTTACCATCAAACTTTTATCATGTTTTTATTTCTACGCCTTACTCTTTGATTTTTTATAATTTGGACATCATTTTTTTTTACCACGTCATTTTTGTTTTTGACTTCCAATTCTACGTTATGTTTTTTTTTTTTCCAGTGTTTTAAGATTTATGGTGCATTATCACGTGTTGCCTTTAGTATGACGATAGCTGTTAGCATGTTAAAGTTCCTGGTCCGTGTTCGAGTCTATGTCCCTTCAGTTTTCTTTTCCCAGTAGATTATATAGTTAATAAAACTTTCTTTCCTCAAAATACGTACAATTTGTTTATAATGCTAGTTACTATTAAAGAACATTGTAAAGAGGAACACAATAAACCTTGTCAAGGGGTTTCTGCGTACCTTGAAGGGAAATGGGAACACAAGAATTGGAGAAAATGATTCTCTTATTCCCAACTGCGAAAATAACGCTCTTCTTTGTTTCATCTTCCGCCATCTTTACGTAACTTTCTGAATATTAACATGAACAAAAGGATATATATATATGATAACATCAACATATATAAAAGCCTAGTCATATATGTTAAGATTTGTTTCATTCGCAATTAATTAAAGTTCATGGCAAACATTTATGTTAAGATTTGTATCATTCGCAATTACAAAAATCTAGGATTGCAATTAATACAAATAACATGACAAGAATTATGCACGTACAATTAAGTACAATATTTGATGGTGACAAAAATTAAGATGATATTTTAGAGAACTATAAATGGAAATGGTAATGGATATACCTTGAAGAATTTGAAGGTTTTGTTTGGGTTAAAGAGATTGTGGAATCAGAATCTAAATTTTGTGTTCTTAATTAATAATGATAACCAACAACGGAAGGAGCGAAATAGATAGAGGTAACGGTAACGGTTAATTAGCATATATGTTTTCATATAAAAATAATACAATGAATAATTAATTGAATGTGGGAATTATTTTTAATTTAGTAGCGGTTATTTATATGTAGGACCATATAACTATTTTATGATTAACAAAATTCTTAATTGTATTCTACGTTTTTCTCTTCTTTTCCATAACCACCTCAAGGTGGTCGGGTCGAGATCAGCTGGGACGAAACCAAGATTTGTCATTAATGGGTCATTATTATATTTATTAAATAAAATATTGTTAGTGGATCGAGTCTTAAAAAATCAACAAGCCCAGCTCTTTTTGGTAAACATAGGTTTAATACTTTGTTGTCTAATTAATCATTATAAAATTATACTTAGGAAATAACATAACATGGCCATACTTTAATTTCTTGCGAAACCTAAAAGCTAAAATATCAAGTCCTCTAACAAGATTTTTCTTTGGTTATCGCTAGCTATAATGGAAAATCCTACCACTATTCAAATGATGAGTGGGGTCATGTGATACCCGTAGTAATGCTTTAGCTCCGTATCTGTTTACAAAAACGTTTTAGGTTAAAATCTTGCTAGGTATATTTTTAGAGATGGTCAGGCCAGGAATTGTTCGAAGAAGGTTACGAGATACCCCGGTTAGATTGCATACATGCAAGTCAAAAAAGACTCACTCCCATTAGGTGATCTGAATAAAGAAAACCCGGTCTGTTTACTTCTTTTCTATATTTCCCTGTCTTCACTTTTTCATGCAACAAAAATAGACTTCAAAGTCCAAACCCAAAGCAAGTTAGAGAATAGAGTATGTTCATAGGTTGGATTGACTTCTAATTTTCTTGTAACATTTTCAAAACTTACACTATTTTAATTGACAAGTCACACAAGCGTACATTTATTATAGTTAGGACCCGAATTCTAATCCCTTGGTTGCGGGACTCCTAAAATACACATGGATGGATATCGTTGGGGTAAAGTTGTATTCGTGTTCTGTGAACTTACCGTAAAACTAGACTTAAACTTAACCATCTCCTAATTTTACGGACTGTGATCCAATTAAGTACAACATTTTACGCATGTAATAACTCGTTAAACATAGCCCAAACGTAGCCGGCTATGTTTATCATTTCCCTTGTAATAACAATCAATGTAAGGATATATCTATTTACATGAAGTAAAGAGGTGAAATTTATAACAAATTATGAGCCGAGGGACTAAACATTGAAATAATGACAAAAATAGAGAACCAAATCAACCAACATAAAAAAGTAGACCCATGCAGCAAGAATACAAATGGGGGATGAAACGATAATATGGATGAATGCTGACCTGTCAATTTAATCTGTTACAATCTGTATAAATTTCGTTAATCTTATTGAAATAATTCATCATCTGAATCTCGTTTATGCTTTCTATTTATTTTACTGTTTTCAGGAAGAAATTTTTTTTTTTAACAAAATGGGAGCAAAGTTATTGGAAATTGATGGAACATCAATCAAGTTCATATGTAAGGATATATCTTCTTAATTTCAATATACATATACATATACATATTGAATATATGTATAGCATTGTGCTCATTAACATTAATTTACATTTTAAATTGTACATGTTATCTTTAGATTGAATTACTAAATGTTTAAGTTAATTATATTGCATCCTAATTTTATAATTAGAGACCACTTAAACTATAGTTTAATTTTGTCAAAAAAACATGAAGAGAAGGAATTTGTGGTCTTTTTCAATGCAGGTGAGGTGAAGAAACCAAGTACCTCATCAGTTCACCTCTCGAATATATCGGATGATTATGTTGCATTTAAGGTGCTTACTACCTGATTAATGTATTTGTGATACTACCTTGTACGGTTAAGTGCGTAAAAATGTATTCAGCTCGTTATGTTTTGCCATTACGCGTAATAAATGTTTAAGCCGTCTTTTATACGTTTCAAAATTTCAATACATTGCTATTGTATGTATCTGACCTCTTATAACCATTACCGGTTTTTATAACGTGATAACCTAAACGGATTCTTTGTCAGCAAAATTGCCGGTTATCTGATGAAGAGGAACCGGATACATATAAGAGCAATGAGTTGAAAGCTTGATACACACAGGAGACGGTTTGGGAATTGGATACATATAATAGCAAATTTGACAAATTAGACACATTTTTGTTCTTGTTTTTTAGGATAGAATTGGATACATATTTGTGCACTTATCTGATTATCCCAGCCTTGTAAACTTTCAAGTGTTTTTTCTGTTAAAAATGAGCTTTTTTGCTATATGTTTTTCACATATAGAAGAACATTTTCTCATTTGGCAGGTGAAAACTACATCACCAAAGAGATTTTGTGTTAGACCCAATTCAGGCATCATTAGCCCAAAGTCAGCATGCGATTTCACTGGTATATAAGGACACTATATCCAAATGTTTGTATGACTATTTGCATCATAATCTGTTGCCTATACTACCATGTTTCGCCAATACTATATACTTGCTATGTTATATCTTATTTTTCTGCTATGCAGTTACTATGCAAGGTCTAAGGTCGGCTCCATCCGACGTGGAGTGCAAAGATAAATTCTTGATCCAGAGCACAGTTGTCGATTCTGAGATGAGAGAAGAAGATGTCACTCTTGAACTGGTAAGTATTTCGTTATTTGGTCAAGTTTTTCCTCACTGATGCTAATTTTTGCCATCTGGCAGTTCTCCAAAAGTAGTGGCAAGTATGTTGAAGAGAAGAAGCTCAAAGTTGTTCTAGTTAGCAAGCAAGATTCTCCATCAGAGGAACACAAGAACAAAGTCTCGGAAAAAGAACCGCCTAAAGAAGCTTCAATCAAAGAAGAGAATCCGTTAAAGAAAGACAAAGTGTCGGAAAAAGAACAGAAAAATAAAGTGTCGGAAAAAGAGCTGCCTAAAGAAGCTTCTATCAAAGAAGAGAATCTGGTGAAGAAAGATGAACATGTCCCTTCAATGCATACAGTGAGTGATGATTTTTTTACTTAACAAGACTTAAGCTTGAATATTATTGATGGAAACATCTTTTATATGTAATTGGAACATAATTTCTTGTAGCAAATTGAAGACCCGAAGGAAGCTAAAGGCTCGTTGACTACAGAGGATCCTAAGTCATCTGGTGATCCTGATCAGAACGAGGGGAATTCTTCCAAAAATTTGAACTCTGGCCCGGTGAAGGTTGTGAAAGAGGACCCAGTAAGGAAGTTGAGATTGCGTAATCAACTCAAGGAGTTGAGAATGAAAGAAACTTCATTAGAAAATCAACTGAAAGAGGTTAGCTTGTCCCCATTTTAGTGTTTGGAAATAGGGAGTAAAAAAAAAAACAGGCTTTTCTTACATTACTGATGCACCAACTCGTGCAAATTTTAGTTTGCAAAGAATTGAATAGCTTCCTTAGAAATAATTTGTGTTGGTGTTCTGCATTTGCTAGGAGTGCATGATTTATTCAGCTATTGGTCTGTCTGATTACAATTCTTTTTGTAGGCCAAATCCACCATCTCTAGCCTAACATGTCAGAACAGCATAATCATTGAAACAAAAGAGAAGCTTCAGCTTGAACTAGTAAGTATATTGCATTTAGCCCGTATACATGTTCTGTTATGTGATTTTGACCCATGAACTCCGTTGTAGTATTCAACACTGCCAAACACGTTTCGACATCTCATCATTCTTAATATCGATGTAACCAAACACCACCAGCTCATTTTGTTTACTTGTTTGCAGGATAGGAGAAGTAGAAGAGGATACCCATTCACATTTGTTTGTGCAGTGTCATTCATGGGTTTGATAAGCGGATACTTCTCAGATCCTTAGATAAGAATTCAAAATTTTCTGTTCTTCGTTACCAAAGATTGGATGTCTGTATTGCTTAACTTGTACTTTGTGTTTCGTAACTGAAAAGTACCAGTAAATGTATATATTATTGGTTGGCTTAAAATGATTTACTTCTTTATAAACATTCGGGATGATATTGAAGCACAAAATTCATCTATAAGAATATTTAATATAGTTTGCATTGTATGAAAGCAACCTAACAAGATGGAGAAAGGTAAAATGAGCGGGTCATGTAACTAGTCAAAATGGTTTTTTTATTTTTAACATTCGATCCTCAGAGCCTGTTAGACCCCGGACAGGATGTGATCGCAGAGAATTCAGGAAAAAAATTACGCAGGCTTATCATTCCAGAGAGTCGAACCCAAAACATGTGGGTAAAATAAGCGGATCATGTAACTAGTCAAAATGGTTTAGCATCTGTGCACCGTGCAACGGGTTGGGTACCTAAGCATTTTTTTTCAGAAAAAAAAGGTCATTTTATTCTATAGGTAATTACTTAGTTAGCGTCAGATAAGTTTACAAGACTATATTATTTCAAAACGATTATCAGGTTTTATGCATTCAAAATATATACTTGGGAGGACTTTTTACCTGTTTCCTTTCAGGCTAACTTCTACTTTACATGACTGGAGGCATATTAGAGCACACAATTGTATCAAATTATTAACCTATTTATAAGCAGATAGGGCAGAAAATGACACCACTAGATTAAGTTAGTACATAGTTGAAGGTTTTACAAGAGAACACATCGACACACAACCTAAATTGACTAGATACACAAAAGTAGACTGACCTACGGACCTACTAGGAACCAACAAAAAAGCCCTAAACTACTGAATTGGTTTGCATTTTGCAAAGCTCGTTAAGGGTACTTGCAAGATTGCTGAGGCAATTTATAATCTTATCGCCATTGATCCTAGTTAACTCGAATAAATCATTGTGGTCATTGATTAAATCCACACCTATTTGTTCTTTGACAATAGCTTCAATTAGTTCTGCATTCTGTCTCAGTTTCTCGGCCATGTTTTGTTCATGCTCCTCTCGGTTGATTTCAACAAGCCTGGTACTTTCATCTACAGTATTTCTGTGGCGACGTACTCGTTTCTCTGAACTGCATTCTCCAACTTCAATGTCTTCACTTTTCTGATGTCTCATTGGCTTTGCTTTCTCTTCGACGGTGTGTTTCTGAGGTGGCATAGCCTTAGCCCTTTGATTCTTTGAACCTGATGCCAATTCATGAAAACAACATAAGTCGAGAACTTATCAATTATCCAATATTAAAGTCATCATTATACAGATATTCTAAGAACCTGATTAGAAAAATCTTTGTTGCCAAGCTGCCAATTCTGATTACATTTACTGACATGATGGAGAGATGTAATCCAATTTCTTACAACTCTTGGAAACAATCAATATTCTTAGAATGAAACCTCTTGCCTATCTAACTATTTAATTATCATTAAAAAGAACTAGTCAGTAGACACTCCGGTACTCAGCAGAACGGCCATAAACATCAGAAGACAGCCTGCTACCATTCCATGAAAGCCAGTGTTTAAGCATTGTTCACTTATTGAAAATGCTCGACTCGAATACCTTTCTATCCTTGGTTCAACCTTATTCTGCCCAAAAAGGCTTAAATAAAGAGCAATCTTTCCCATCCTTGTACCAGGACTTCCAGAGTCCTATCATTGTGTGTTAATGAATGAGTGACAAAATTTTCTAAAAATGTCGTTTCATGATCTAAAAAATATCCAAAAACCCATGGTACGATGTCTTCACTAAGATGCCCTCAAGTGACTTGCCTACTTTCTAAAACATCAAAAATCACATTTTCATTACACCATAGCTACATCACTAATCCAAAGTCACAGTCTTTGTCCACCTTCAAAACAATATCGATTTCCTCATCAAGGCACCATACATAATTACTTTAAAAAACAAATCTGGCACTTAGCCCCATATGCCTGTTCTAAAACAGAATATCCTAACATGTTGTATACTTCAATTAGTAAACTTCATTCCATGTAATCAAATATCATTAACACCGAAACCTAGAAACTGGTACGAATATACCTTTAAATATACAGTAAAAGACAAGTTAGACTATTTTAATCTAATCCTTCATCTTCACAACCCGGGTGATCTGTAATTGCTTATTTTAAAATGCTTATCTACTTAAAAAATAATACAAACTTGCTTGCTTATTTTAAAGTACTTATTCCATCTAAAATAAGCAGAGTTTACATAGTAGTGTTTGGGATTGCTTTAGAAACACGTAAGCACTTAAATACAAACACCCATTACAAGTCCAAACATTATATAAAAAAAAAAGTAAATTGGAAGGAACCCCTTATACCGTAGTGGTACCTACACAACCACCCTGCAAGGTTTTAGTGTACCGAGGTAAATGCACAACGGATACCACCACATTAGTGTACCGAGGTAATTGCACCTGAGCAGATACCACCACATAGAGTCGATTAAATCGGGTCTGAGACGATGATAGAACCCGCGCCAATTTTTTGTTAGACTCCCCGCAATGGGCCCCGTATAAGGTAGGTGGCCACTTGATCTAAGACCAAGTGGTTAGTCCAACATTATATATCATTATATACTTAAAAATATATATATATATATACATATATATACATATCAAACACATAAATAAGTCCAACATTAAAAAACAATGCAGCTTAAAAAGACAATAATAATAATAATAATAATAATAATAATACCATATAGCCCAACCGCGGGCATTTGTAGTAAATCTTCAGGATCAGTATCAGCATCTGAATCAAAGCCATAATCCCTAACATGCCTTTCAATAACCTTAAACAATTCATAATTAAAAGTAGCTACTTTGGAACCAGAGTGTTTAATTCTCTTGTAATCCGAAACCAAAGTGTCCCATTTTCTTCGGCATTGGTTCAAGTTCCTGTTAACATCCAATGCATTACAATTTTCAACTATTATCTTCCATTTCTGAAATGAAGACAGCGTTCCCCCACAATCGGCTTCGATTGCGGATATTTCGTTGACTAGAATTAGGGATTCTTCCACTGTCCAATCGGGTGCTGCTTTTGATCGGGTTCGGAGGCTGCTGCCGGTTTCGCGCTCCATTGTTTGAATGTGGGTTTGGGTTTGAATTGTGAGTATGGTGAAAGATGGGGATTGAAAAAACCTATATAACTCACATTCAATGGTGGATCAATTTCCCATATTTCTATTTTACAATGGTGGATCAATTTCCCATATTCTATTTTACATTTTTTTTTTCTTTTTCAACATTAATTATATTTGTATTGTACTTGTAATGTAAAGGTGGTGGTAGCGGATGCGGTATGGTGGTGACGGTGGTGGAGGTGGTATTATTAATGTAAAGATAATTGATGTAAATAGAGGTATAGTTATTTTAAGAGTTGATGGATATATGATGTAAATTATTTTATTAAGGTTATTATAGGTATATTAAGTGAGTATGTTTAAATTAAGGGGAGTGATATTAGTATCACAAAAATTGATACTGTAGAATTTTTATAACATACTGTATAAGTCAGTAAAACACATGTGTGGTAAATATATCAATTGTTGTGGTACAAATATCACTTTCTTTAAATTAGTAAATAAAGGAGATGAATAATTTAGGTAGATCAATTGTTTTTTTTTTTAAGAGAGGGGGATGGGTTGATGTTTTATATAATAGTGTAGATATAGATATTTTCTTAGAATTTAGAAACACTTAAATATCTTTACCTATAACTAAGTGAGAAGTTGTATCATATTTAAAAGTTAATTAACAATGTTAACTCATCAAAAATCATATGTGTCAAATTTTTAAGCTTAGTTTTCATGCTTAGAAAAATTTGTTTTTAAAAGTTTGAAAACTTGAATTTGAATTATATATATTGAATTGCTTATGAAATTTCAGATGATTTGATTTTGAATTACCAAAAGTTTAAGAGTTATTAGAGTTAAGCTATTTATACCCGATTTATTGTACACTAGGAATGTACCCGCGGGATGCGCGGTGGTGAATGATTTTTCGAAAAATTTAAGTTATAGTATATGAAATTCGTAAACTTCATTCAGTACATGCATCAAAAGATGATGGTGGCCGGCCGTCGACTTCGCCGACTGCCGGTTCTAGACTGCATAATACACGGGTAAAAAAAATGTGTTTTTTTATTGTTGTTAGAATATTTAAAATTGATTATGTAAATTAATATAAAAATAATATATAATCAATTAATATATAAATAATACAA
>JAOEHQ010050853.1:0-19986 GCA_025447715.1 Asclepias incarnata | reverse complement strand
CAAAAAATGGGGCGTCCATCAGGAGCCCTCACTCCAGGAAAAAGGAGGGGGCATCCCTTCTGCTGACTGGGCGCCACGTGGCAGGAGACGCCCCCTCCAAGGCTTCCATCAGGAGCCCCCACTCCCATTAGTCTAAGCTTGTCTCTTCTTCGTCAGTTAACCGACGCCCAAAACAGATTTCCACAACCGACGAGCCCGTGTTTATGGCGTTGGTTTGATATTCAAAAGCGAGGCGTGTCACTTTGCAAATTGATACAACCATTGAGATTCCTCTAAGTATGTATCTCAAAACTCATAAAAACAAGAGGTGATGTCATTAGATAGCAGATGATCCATAACAACACATCATTTTTCTTACTTCACTACTTATTGTTGCTTAGGAGTTAGGAAGGCTGAGCCCCCCTCCCCCCTTCCCCTCCTTTTCTTCGTCGACACCAGACGATCTAGAATTGTTGTCTACCCATGCCAAACATGACGCTAGAAATTAGGGCGAACCACAATGGGTGTTTCAACAAAACACATTAATTGCTTGTCTTTGATTACTTTAGTTAATTGACTGAGGGTAGTATTTATACAGTGAAAAAATGCTTAGCTTTTCCTATTTTTAGTAAGAAAAAGAAAAAAAGTAAACGGTACTAGGAATGACCATAATTTCCAAGTCCCGGTACCGAAAGTGATACTGAATCCAAGTGGGACTGATACTTACTTTTGTTGGTTTGCAGGAGTTGAGGCCACGGTACCGGGAATGTGGAAAGTGGTACCAAATTTCAAATGAAACTGTGATCAATACCATGTTTCGATGATTTTTGAAACTAATACCGTCGACCGATCACTCCCATCTCTAAACGGTACCAGTTTATTTTGACCAAACATTGGAGTCTGTTGTTGAATAAAGAGTGTCAGATTTGGTGGGTTCCACAGTCCAGCAATCAAAGTCCTTTAGCATTAATTAATAAATTAATTGAAAGAATCACATTTTTTTACTTACTACAGTAATTTTTTAATAAATAAAAACAAAAAAGCACCATGTCCCACCTATGAATTCCCGTGTAGAAAGGAAATGTTGCTTTGCCGCTCCCACTAATTTATTTTTGTCTTCATTCTTTTTCTACTTTTATTTATTAATAATACGAGTATAATATAGCATGATTTCTAAATATAGTAACACAGTGGAGAAGAAATAGGGGGGGAGTTTTTGTTTGGTGGATGAGACAATGAGTAGTAGTAGACGAGGAGGAGGAACAAGTACATTTGTTATCAGATGGGTTAATTTTATTACCATGGTAACTAACTTTGTTCATGTTCTATGTTCCTTAATCATAGCATTACGTGATTTACGTCTCCATGTTGCAACCGATAATCGGTTACTTTTATTACAAGTCTAGTAGTGGTTAAGGAAGAATACTTTGATTTTTGGAACAAACTCTGTGTTGTTGTGTGTGTGTGTATCTTCCATCAATTTCAACTTTGCATTATAAGATTCTTTTACAATGTTTTAGCTAGTAGCTGCAGCGGTCATAGGATACGGGGTGTGGATGAGCATTCATCACGACAGTTGTCGAAAGTCTCTAACACTGCCAATCATGGGTCTAGGCTCCATAATCTTTTTAGTGTAAGACATCTAATTATCTTGCCATTCAAGACTACTTCCTGTTATATAAAAGTGACACGAGTTTCACATCGAACATACTATAAAGATTTCACCTTTGACATTGAGTTGTAGCTTGCGTTTTCTGTTTCAGATCCATCTTTGGGTTTTTGGGCGCACTAAAGAACAACCCGATTTTATTATGGATGGTATATATATTCTTGTACCAAAGTTCTTACTTGTTCTAAATCCACGATTGTTGCAGTCACTTAATCCTTGTGTTATATTTATAACTAAACTGCAGTATCTGCTCATGCTGTGCTTGGTTTTAGTGGGGATCCTTGTCTTTACAGTTGTAGTGTAAGCATTTTACTTTGCAGACACACGAATACGCGATTGTGGAACTTCCTTCAAGATTGAAATTCTACTTAGTTGTATTGTTTCTTATTTTTATTTTAGGTTTATTGTAACAAATGGTGGTTCTGGTCACAATGTTGCTGGTTTGAGGTAAGATCAAAGGCAGCACAATTATTTCCTTTCTTGTACTCTGTTCATTATGTACTAGTTCAGTTTGATATTGTAGAAACTGTTTCTATGATCAGATACAAGGAGTATCAACTCCAAGATTATGGTTCCTGGTTTATTAAAAAAGTAAGTGTATTTCTTTCGGACAATGCAAGCGGAGGCAGGGGCGGACGTACATTGTAGGGGGGGGGGGGTCAAATGCACCCCCAATTTCAAAAAATTTTTAGAGGTTTAGTGTAAAATTGTAGGTTTTTTAGCGTGTGTACCCACAATTTTTTATATTCCAAAAATTCTGAACCCCCCAAAAATATTTTCTGGGTCCGCCACTGAGTGTAGGGAACTCGTAAGTTATCCACTCCAATAACCACCCTCTTTCTTTTTCTTGTCTTGTTTCTCAGTTGAACAACCACCGCAACTGGAAACACATTCAAAGTTGTTTTATGAAGAACGAGACTTGCAACAGCTTGTCTAAAAGATACAAAGTATGTGTTTGATTTGTAGAAATAACATGTAGTAATCGACTACTTAATTATAATAATATGTAACTATCAAGTGTTCATTGCAGACTCTTAAACAATTCAAATTGGCGAAATTAACTCCCATTGAAGCAGGGTGTTGCAGACCACCGTCTCAGTAGGCTTAAATCCTTTCCGTCCCTCCATTCAAGCAACACTTGTAATATGTAGCTAGATGTGGCAATTTGACCCATTTACTTAAAAATGGGTCGATTAGATTGTTTTTCCTTAGTAATCCCCAACGGGCTAATTATATAAATTTGAATTTTCAGACTAGACTGCAACTGGTCAAATGAGTCAAACGCTTTAAGGTCATTTCTTCAGAAAACTAAATTAGTATTATTACATCGTAGCTTTTGTATGCATATTTAACAGTGACACATTAGTTATTTGTAAATGTACAAAAAAGGTGTCAGTGGAACAATCCACCCAGACCCAACCTGTTTTGACTGTTTGACATGTGTTTAAGAAAAACACACTTGGACCGCATTGTTTGACCTGTTACTCAACCCACCCATTTTGATATCTCTAATCTTTTCTGCACTCTCGTGTTAAGTAGAACTTACTATATTTAGCCATTTGTCATCATTCTGACTTCAAATTTCTACTGTGGATTAGGTGTGGTTATCCTGTTGTTAATGCTTCTTACTATGATATTAGTTTCCATCCACTCAGTTCTAATAAGGACTGCAAACTGTACAAGAACTTGAAAGCAGTCAAGTGCTATAATTGCGACGCTTGCAAGTAAGACATCAACCCCCACATCTGCATTCTCTGCCATATGCTCTCATTTTTTTTGTCACTTATGATTGCATTTCATTGTTCTTCAGGGCTGGTGTAGCACAGTACATTAAAACGGAATGGCGAGTAATTGCTATCTTTAACATGATTTTATTTGTCGTTTTGGTAAGTCACTCTATACTGCCCAAACAATAATTACATCAAGTTATATTAATTCATATGAACTGTGACATCTTTGAACTTGTTGCAACTGTTCTGGCTTGATGTTGATTCATGACTTCTATCTTGCCTGATAGTCAATGATCTATTTCATGGGATGTTGTGCAAGAAGAGATGCTGCCAGGATAAGCTCAAAATCTTGAAAGATTACTACAATCTTCAGAGTGGTGCCAAAACTTAAGAAATCAGAAGTTTCGATCTTGAAATCAGACAAGAAAAAAGACAGGAGGTCGGATTAACAAGTGAAAACCGTTGATTGGCACACATTAGAGGAGGATTTCGACTAGCAAAATTGTCTGGAAACAATTATGATATACATTGCTCCCTTAAATTTCCAGCTTTTAGATGCTTTGCTGTTCATGTCAAACCAGAGTTGGGTTGAAACATGTTTTGAATATGGGTAGGGCTGGGTTGACTCAAAAACATATTTTATTCAAGTTTTGAAAGAAAAAAAAATTTAAAATTTTGAAAACATTTTTTTTCATCTAATAATCTTTTGATGTAAATACTTGTTTAACCCATCAGACCAGTGGTACCTAGTTTCTCTTTTAGCTCATTTTTATGAATTAACTCGTTAGTTATGAGCCCATAACCCAGTGATCATAAGCCTAAGCCGAAATCGATACCCCCATGAATTATTAGATGACAGTATGACAAAGTAACCTTCTTTAAACATTCGACTACCTATTACTTCATCAATGTTAAAAAGAGAATTTCGTTGACATAATGGTCTACTAAAAGCCTATAACGGTTCAAGGCATAGAATACCTCCTAAAAAGCTAAATAAAATGCAATCAAATAGACATGCACATGTTTACTACAAAAGAATATATTTTATATCCGAGCAATTAGGGTTTAGGGTACAAAGTAAATGGTTCAGTTGAGTACAAGTGTTGAATTATCAGGTATTCAATTCAATGATTCCCAAAGAGCACCAAGGTCCACATTACCTCCGGAAAGCACAATCCCAATGTTAAGAGAATCCTTCCAAGCAGGATCTTGTTTGAAAGTTTCCGAGAGAACAGCAGCAAGACCTATAGCACCACTAGGCTCGATTGCAACCTTAAGTATCTCATAACAAAATTTCATAGCTTCAACAATCTCTTTATCATCCACAGTTATTATGCCGTCTACAAGATCCCGTACAATGGGCCTGCGTCAACACAAATCAAGCTTTAGACATAAAAGTTACAAGTGGCATAATGGGCAGGTTGGACACACAGGCCGGGAAACTGAAAGCAATTTCGAGTCAAAATGGGTCCGGTTGGTATGAAATACTCTGTCCGAAATAATTATGTTTTTTTTCATATCGTAACAAAATTTTGTTTATCAGTTCAATAATAACCCAACTTTTTTTAATAAGATGAATTAGGCAATTCTATGCATTTAAGGTACACTTTATGTGCGTGATAAGCGATTTTAACCAAAGGTGACAATTTCGAACCATCTACCTGGAAATTGGAAGATTTGTGTTATGTTTATCTCTAACTAAGCATAAAGATAAAATAAAAAGTAGCTACTAAAGAAATAGATCGAATGGGTCGAAAGTTCCATAGTGTACTTCTTAAACTACTTTAACTTTAACTTCAACACAAATATAGTACTTATACGAGTAATGTAGGTTTTGTAATCATATTTAAAGCAGTAATTCTCAATATTATATTTTCTATAAAGTGGAAAAGAATCTCCAGAGTCGACCCGGCCCCACCCAAATCAGCTCGCACTATAAAAAGAATGACCATTTAACAACTGACCTCGTTCTGACCTGTTACCAACCCACCCAGCCTGCCCATTTTGACACCTCTAATTTTAACATATCCTTTAAAAAGCAGTGCTGACTGCCGAGCGAAAATGATTACTACCATGTGAGATCTCCAAGGGAAGCTCGAAGCCCATCAGCAATGGTGTTGGTTTGAGCCAAGGTTATGATTCTCCCGGATGCTTTGGATTGTGCAGCGTCATCGGCTCCTTTAGGCTCAGCAGCCAGGACCCGTATGGCAGGATTAATGGACTTGGCTCCAATCACAACACCAGATATCAAACCACCACCTACAAGTTTCTAATTGACATGAAAAAAAGAAAACCGACAAAACAACTAAACACGAAGAATCCCAAGATTGATAGCAGATTATACAAACCGCTTATTGGAACTATTAGGGTGTCAAGTTGTGGGACCTGGTCAAGAAACTCGAGTGAGAGTGTACCCTGGCCACTGCGTGAAAAAGGAAGATAACCTCAGAAGATAAAAATGTCTGCTTGTTATTGGATATGAAGCCTAATTCGGGTTGTAAAACAGACTTCACAATTACGAGTGATAGTTGAAACAACTAAAAGAAAAGGTTGTTCTTATGGATGTTAGTCTGTTACCACAAATTAGTACATGATACAGTATAAATCTTGTAACTATTGTATACTTGAGTTTTTCTGGCTTCTTGGAGGTTTTAGAGTATGTTTGTGATTATCGAACCCAAGACATATCAATATATCACCTCAAAGTCAAAAATTTCCCTTTCTTTTCACAGCCTAAAATTGCTTGATGACTATAAAGGAATCTTGTAGATCAGATCATCAGATCAATAGTAAAGTGTGAACATGCACTAACATTCAAGTGTGATTTGACTTTGTGAACCATCATACTTAACTTTTCATTGCAAAGAAACCATTGTTCTTGCAACTTCATAAATAAAACCTGCTCATTATAGCAAACTGTAATGACTGTTTTCTTATTATGCAAAACCAATAGTTTGTAACAAACAAAAGCAAAAAAGATGGTTCAAAAATTTGAGCTTTGAGATTAAATACTGGCATAATGAAACTACCTTTATACCTTATGATACGGCCATCGTTATATGGATGAACAAGAACAGCACCAGTCTCGTGTAATACCTTATTTGCTGTTTCCTCTCTAGATTGCATATTAGCCTCACTCCATATAATCTGACCTCCATAACGTCTCACGTTCTCAACTTTGCATTTTGGAGCATTTTTTGGTATAACTATATATGCAGGGATTCCTCGCAGTTTCGCAGCCAGAGCCAATGCTGCAGCATGATTGCCACTACATTCCAAGAACAAAATCCAAGAACCCGCAAGAAGATCAGCTTTCAAAATCAGCGTATATGAGTCATTGTTCTTATGCATAAATGAGGGATTTTGGACATATCAAATGTCAAGTACCATAGTTTGTTTTCAATTACAATCCCAAAACTTGTCCAAAATCAAACGTATGCTTGGAAACTACAATATATATATAATCGTAACATTTTCACAATAATGATAGTCGCATTAATAAGTCAAAATCAAATACCATCATAACAAAAAGTCAACACAACATTAAAATCATACATATACTTCTCCAGTCCTAGAAACTTAACAGATCCGTTACAGATTAATATTTTGATTATTTTCTCTCTGTGTTGTTGACATTAACTTGTAGGCTGAAACTAAATGCATAACCTCAATTGTCAAAGCAGGCCTCAAGAATGATAGGTTACCTGCTGTGAGTTACAACTCCTTTGGCTGCTTGTTCATCATCAAGAGAAAAGATAGCATTTGAAGCACCTCTGAATTTAAAAGCTCCACTGATAACCATCAAAGAGAAAGCATCTTGAAAAAGGAATGTTAGATTTAAAGCTAATTTCGGTAACGAAACGAAGAAGACAGTTGGCTCATACCCCTTTTGAAAGCATTCGCACTTGAAAAATAAACTTTTCCCGGCAGCTACGGAGTTTAAGGTTTCTGAAGTTAGGACCGGAGTAACATGAATATATGGCTTTATTCGCGCTTGTGCTTTGGAGATTGAGTCGATATCAGCAGCATATTTCTTTTGCTCTCTCGGGGTCTTATCTTCCATGTTTGCCTTTTTCTATCAAATGAAACTTACTGCAATCAGAATGAATTGAAATAACTGCAGTAGTTTTTTGAGGACCTAACATGCTAAATGTTTGTTATTTTAATTTAATGAATGATCCTAAACGTGATAATAATCTAGTGGGGGGTATAAATCAAAGGTCAGGGGCTGCCCAGTGTCTCTTCTTCTTATTGGCCCTTGGCCGTGGACCGGTCGAGATAATGGGTCAGATTATCACGTATCAACCAAGATATCATTTGAATTCGAAAATCGAATACAAATCAAGTACGAAAAATAAAAACAGCACAAGATTTGTGGTGGGATTTTGAAGAAAACACTTTACCTGTACACAAAATACCAATTACTTTGACAGTGGAGTGGCAACAGAGAGATAGACAGACAGTGTTATCTTTTCCGTTGATAAATACAACAACAACAACAACCGCTTGGAAGGTAAGATGTACGCAGTCTTACCCTATCCAAAGATAGGGGAGACTGTTTCCAGGAGGACCTGTACACAAAATACCAATTACTAGTCACGACGTTGCACGCTTGTACGAGGCGCATGGACAAAAATACAAGATTCCGGGAATGCTAGGTAGCCTTGATTGTACACATTTTGTTTGGAGAAATTGTCCTAAACATTTGAAAGGCCAATACAAGAGAGGTGATCATCCATACCCGACAATTATGCTTGAAGTCGTTGCTTCACAAGATTTGTGGATTTGGCACGCTTTTTTTGGTCCTCCCGGGTCGCTTAACGATGTCAATGTTTTGAATCAATCGACTTTGTATCTTAGGGAGCGAAATGGAACGGCTCCTAACTCATCATTCGTTGTAAACGGGCGTACCTACAAACGGGGATATTATCTTACCGATGGAATCTATCCTAGGTACTCAACTCATGTCAAAGCATTTCCGTATCCGACTGACCCGAAGGAAAAGAAATTCAAGAAAGTTCAAGAGTCGGCAAGAAAAGATGTCGAACGATGTTTTGGTGTTCTTAAGGGAAAATGGGGTATTTTGGATCGCAAGATCCGTCAAACGACAGTCGAAAAGATCACTAACATCGTTTACGCGTGTTGTATATTGCACAACATGGTTATAAAAGACGACGGGAGGGCAATATCACCGGTTCATATAATGGATCCGCCGGTGCAACCGGTTTATGACGACAATGCACTACCGGAGTTACTAGACGAACAAATCCATCATCGTCTTCAATTTGATCTTACGGAGCACATAGCGTCTCAAGATTTAGCATACCTCGATGACCCGGCGGCTCAACCAATACCGGTTGAAGATTTAATTATGTAGTTTTTTTTTATTTTATGAATTGTACTTTTAATTTTAGTTATTAATAAAATGTTTGTTTTTTTATATAATTGTTTAGTATTACTATAAGTTGGAAGGGTTAATTTTGCAAATTTATAAATTTTAAGGACAAATTATGAATATTTAAAAAAGGATTTCGGAGGGTTGAGAATGATGGGCGCCACTAAAGAGGGTTGAATAAAGGGTTGAAGGGTTGAAATGAGGTGAAAGAATTTGATTGGATAATTTTAGGAGGGTTGGAAATGATGACTCCTTGCACCCTTAATAATGGAAGCTCATAATTTCTAGGTAGGGAGTTAATAATGTGGATTTCGAATTTTCACTTGGGCTTTCTGTAACCATTTATGATTTGTTTTATTTTTGGTTAATGACATCAAAATATATTTACTTCATTACTTGTACTAATGTCGGAATCTTTCCGGAAGGAGTCTTTAACATCAAATAGATGTATGGTTATGTACATCTTATCACCTCATGCCCGTTCCTTGCTGGATTGGATATTGTTGTTATATGATCCAAAAATGGTAATTTTTTTTGTATAAAAATGTGTGCTTTTCAAAACAATTCAGTTATCCGTTTCAAAGTTCATAAAATATTACAATGAAAGTTTATGACTTAAAAGATTCAGTTACCATTTCAAAGTTCATAAATTGTACATTGTCTAAGTTGACAATTATAAAAGTTCATGACAGAAATCGAACATGCCTATAAAGTCATGGGATAAGTTATGTACACTTAAAAAGGTGCAGTTAAGCCCATTGAACAAAAATTTTTCTCTAGAATTATTGCATAATCTCGTGTAAATTTTATGTAAAATTTATATCCGAACCCTTGATTTTATATCCATAAATCTTGATAATTTTAATAATAAACCCACCCGACAAGAATTCTAACTCCGCCTCTCTATAGAAGTTACATTTTGATAACTTAAAACACTTTTGTTTCATAGAACACAAGTCAGATTGGGTCTTTTGTTTTGTAACATAACAAGGATGAAATGAGTAGTAGTGTAAAACAAATACCTAAAATGCAAACGGAGTTGAACAAATCATCAATCAAAGTGTAAAACATATTACGAGTAAAAAAGTTTTGGTTGGACCAATAGTGTTTTGCTTACTTTGGGCCCATAACAGAAAGGCCTTGATGGTGAATAGGACCAGTTGGACCCATTAATAACTTATCCCATTTTGCTAATTGGAATAGTGGACTGGATAGTCTAGACATCAATTCAGTGACTCTTTGGAAGTAAACTAATACACAATTACACATACACAAACTCACCAAACTCCATTTGTGTTTGTCTTTTTGACTAAAAACTAAAAAGTGAAGAAGAAAGAAGATGGTGGTGAAGGTATACGGACCAGCATACGCATCGCCAAAACGGGTCTTGCTTTGTCTTGTTGAAAAACAAGTCGACTTCGAATTGGTTCCCGTCAGTCTCCTCGCTGGCGAAAATCGAAATCCAGACTTCCTAAAATTACAGGTACTTATATTACTATCAATTATCTATCTTCAATGGTCTTTTTTTTTCTCAATATTTATTATATTACCAGTATTTTATTATTATAGTTTTTTTTTGATAAAATTTTGATGATGAACCGACAGCCGTTTGGATCGCTTCCTGTAATTCAAGATGGTGATTACACTCTCTTTGGTAAGTGTTAAATTATATAAATGAAATCATGTAATATTATAGTTAACCTTTTTTTTATTGTCCAAATCTTATCATTTATGGTCGTATCAAAATAATTGTCTATGAAATAGTTAATAGGTTTACTATTTTACCCCTAATCAATTATTGACGGTTTCTTAACATTTTCTTTGAGTTTTGTAATTTCTATTTTCAATCGGGGTAACTTGGAATTATTGCTAGATGAAGTAAATAGTAAGGTAACTACTAACTACACCAAGGTGGCCTAGTGGTCAAGACACATGGTGTCTTCAAAAGAGGTTCCAGAACCGCACTAGCTATGTAACATTTTGCGAGTGGACTGTGAATGTGTTTGGAACAATAGCGGATCTAGAAATAAAAATCATTTGTGTCCAATTATAATTCATCCACTTTAAATGCTTCAAAATACTTATTTTATAATTTACCTTGGCCTAAAATCTTGAATAACATGTGTCAAAATATAATTTTCTATATGCTTGCTAAAAAAATTTCCAATCTAACCTAGGTCCATGGACCTATGTTAGGACCATGTAGAACCGCCCTTGGTTTGGAAACGGTCACATGTTTTGGAAACCGTCACGGCAGTGCCGGCGCAAGCTTTTTGGTGGCCCTAAGCGAGATCAATTTTGGGGCCTAGTTTATTAGCATACAAAGTAAAGTAAACAAAGAAAGGAAAAAAAAAAAGGGGGAGGGGGATTTTTTAAAAGGAAGGCTGAAACTCTTATTTGGTAAAATATACAAAACATTAATCCCAAATATACAAAACATTAAACCTATTATGTAAAATATGGGGGCCCTAGACTTTTGGGGGCCCAAAGCGGGTGCTTAATTTTTTAATGCTAAGGGTCGGCCCTGCGTCACGGGATACCTTGATTAGGCCGCGTACATTTGAGTCAAAAGATTCGTCCTCCTTGGGTAACATCCGTTTAAAGTAACATAGTAACATAACCATCACCAAGGTGTCCTCGTGGTCACTCTTATTGATTCCTTACAAGTGCCTCAGTTTGAATCTTCCTAGATAAACATCTTGGGTGACTAGGGAAAGAGTTCTGACATGGTAACTGGGATATCCCAGTTAGGTCACGTATATCTAGGTCAAAGATTCGCCATCCCCGACCCAATTTGACTCGCCCTCCCCAAATCTATTTTTAAATTGGTTCCATCTTACCAAAAAACAGGGTTTTGTTGATAGTGAAGTAGTTTTTTTTTCTTTTTTTAATTTTATTTTAAATTTTAGATAAAAGTTTGATACATCATGTATGTAATACTTTGCTGTTCGAGTTGTGTTTTTAATCAAACAGAATCAAGAGCCATTATACGCTACTATGCTGAAAAATACAAATCACAAGGAACCGACTTACTTGGTAAGACAATCGAGGATCAAGGTCTTGTGAACCAATGGCTAGAAGTTGAAGCAAACAACTATCACCCACCACTTAACAATCTGGTGCTCCACATTATGTTCAGCCCGGTATTTGGGTTTGCAAGAGATGAGCAACTGATCAAAGAAAGTGAAGAGAAGCTGGGGAAAGTGTTGGACATATATGAGGATCGGCTATCAAAAAGCAAGTATTTGGCTGGTGATTTCTTTAGCCTTGCAGATCTTAGTCACATTCCTTTTACAAGCTACTTGGCTGGTCGTATTGGGAAGGAGTATATGATCAAAGAAAGGAAACATGTGAGTTCTTGGTGGGATGATATTAGTAGTAGGCCTTCTTGGTCCAAGGTTCTTGAAATCTGCAAGAACTACAACCCACTAGCATAGAGGTTTGTTTATGCAGGACTTGGTGTCGCAGTATGTTTTTAGAGTGCTTGTTACCTTAAAGTTACTTTGAATAAAGGACCTCCATTTTGAGTCATGTTTGTATGAAAAATAAAGTACGTGAGTCATGTAAGTGTTTTTAATTTTTTATATGTTCCCTTTAGTACTTGAATGCTGATTTGGTCTTGGTTTTTCTCACAGAGAAAATATGTGTAAAGGAAAGAAAGACTATAAGGATCATGTTAAACTTATGTTGAGGCTTGAACTCATTATCATTTGACTTGCACACACGATGGACTTACAATGCAAAGTTGGGTATGCACATTCTCACAAACTTTTTGTTAACCTCTGTTAAAGAAATTTTATATACTTCCATTACAAAATCCAGAGTTCTCTCTTTCAATTGTTGATTTTATAAAAATGCAATCCTATTAAAAGGGTAAAGGAGGTCACCTTGTCCCCGGAACCACATTGGATCTCCATCATGACCTCCCCGTAAGGATTTTTGATGTCGGTGAAATATCTTCATTTAATACCCACATGATTTGGGCATCTTTAAGGATCGAACTCGCGTCTCTCAACTTTACATGTGAGCCCAAGCTGCATTGGTAACGGGTATCGCTCCATTTATTGATGGATTGTTAAAAAAAATGCAATCCTATTACAATACTCGCCTGTTGTTTACACAATGAATCTAATGCACCACATGTCCACATCCCAACTTTGATGGTCATGTACCTTCAATTAACTCGTTGTGTTACATACATTCAAACTTTGTTGTGTTTGTATATTATTCTCCCGCTTGCGCTCATGAATAAAAATTGTCAATGTTGGCTGATTTCAATAGCGTACAAGTATACTACATTACTACTCAAATAATTACTTTTTATACATGTTTATATTATAGTATTATCAAATAATGTATAGGGGTATTTGGCTTAACTTATTATATGAGGCCATCTTCTTAAATTTTGAAACAAAACATAGTTATTTAGTGCAAGCCAATTAACTATAACTAGCATGTGTATACATGATGTGACGAGACTGGAAATTTTGTGGTCGGTAACAATGGTGATGGTGTCTCGCTTCAATATATGACTCATTTTAGGGTAATGATCCTTACACAAAATATTTTTGTCATACATAAAAATTTATGCATTATATATTACGGAGTATCAGAGTTTGAAATATCAGTTGGTAAAACTAAAACTATTGGTAAAACTAAAAGTTATTGATACTTTTAATCTTGACTCATTTTAGGGTAACAAAAATTCTTTATGATTGTGTGAAATAGATTACGGAGTATATGATTGAAAGTATCAATAGTTGGATGAAATGAATGGTCAAGATTAAATATGAATGGGTCATTTGAAATATCAGTTGGTAAAACTACAAGTTATGGGGTATTAGAGTTTTTGATATTAAAAGTTGTTGCGAGTTTGATGACGACTGGTTGTGGACTTGTGGTAAGGAATGAATACTATATTAATGTAAGGGTTGTGTTAAATAGACCCAAAAGTCACATTTATTTAATTTTAAATATTTTTCTGACAATTATTACTTTTTCTAACCATCTACTTTTCCATCATTCTTTTATGTTTTTTATATTTCGGTTTTCAAGATTCTCGGCATATGAGTTTATCTTTTTTATGTTTCAGTTTTATATATTTTTTATGTTTTAGGTTGTGATTTTGGACTACTATTATATGTTTTTAATGTTCAACCTGAAAAGTGTCACAACCAGCTGCCACCTTCGGCCACCACCAACCCTGCCACCTCCGGCCACCAACAACCCAAATCAAGTATCACTAGCCACCATCTACGACTACCATCACCACCCACCGGAGCACCACCGCCGTACCCACCGTCGTTCACAACCATCAGGTCCATCCAGCAACCATGGTGGATCTGTTTGGAGATGTTCGCTGCCATGGTGGATCCAGGAGAGATGGTTGTTGCTAGGGTCGTCTCTAGGGATTTATGGACCTAGGCCGAGTCAGAAAAAAGGGTCCGTATGTTAGGCGCAAAAATCTAAACAAAAGAAAAGTTATATTATTTAATCTAAAATCTAAAATCTAAAATAAACAAAAGCCTTATATTATTTAATTGTTATATTATTTTTCTAATAAATAAAGAGAGAAAAGTTACCTTTCCAATAAATATAGAAAATTGGTGAAGTGACAATAGAGTGGTGAAGTTGAAAATTGATTGCAGACTATGAATTTTATAGACTATGATAATTTTGTAGTTGTAGGCTATGGCTCTCATAATTTTATTTTATTTTTAATCCATAAAAGTTATATCGGTGGGCTTTTTATGTAGGTTAAATTATATGGTTTAATATTTTTTTTGGTGATTGTTAGGATTTGTAACGGACTTAGTTAATTACATATATAAATTTATGTATATATAAATATAAAAAATATAAATTGGGCCCTTTAAAAAATCAGGTCTCGGTCGGTCGCCCTTTTCTTCCCATGTCTAGGCCGGCCCTGGTTGTTGCTGTCGATCTGATAAAAACTTGTTGAGAAACTGGTAAAAGAAATAATATATAAAAAACCCAATATCGATCTATTTTGTTAAATAGAGTAAGATTTATATGGGATTTAAAAAATATTGAAAAAGATTAAAAAGTTTAAAAATACTACAAATTAGGATTTTAAATATATATTATATAATTAAATTGATTAAATGTAGACGGAAAAAGCACGAGATCATAATTTAGGTAAGTTTGTTAAATAAAATATAAGCAGAACCTACGTATATATCTTATCTTTGCCTATAAACCTACATATATATCTCTATGTCATGTAAGATTAAATGAGATGAGTGTATATACAAATGAAATTTAATTTAAATTTAAATAAAGACTATTTATTTAACAATTGACAAATAAGCAATATACACATTAGATGTAAAGAAATTAAATAAAGAGATTTGCCAACTAAGAATGTCATATAAGATTAAATGAGATGAGTGTACGTACAAATGACATTTAATTTAAACATTAAATAAAGACTATTTATCTAACAATTGACAAATAAGCAAAAATCCTACTTGTAAACTAAATGAATGTGCCATATAAACTCTTCCATATCCTCTTTTATTTAGTTATATATAAAGATGAATAAATCTAATAAATTATATATAATAACACACCAGTTGGTCATAGATCAATCGGTACCTGTTGTCTTTGAAATTTGGGGCCACACATGTGAAAACCTATTAGTGGGGGTTCAACTCCTAACATTTACAGTTTTAAGTTGAGGTATCTTACATGCGCAGGTTTTTACGAGCTGGGATTGGCGGGTACCGAGTTTCTTCCGATTTACCCTTTTTATATATATATTTTTTGAAAAGTTACCTTTTTTATATATAAATTAAGAGTTATGTAAGTAAGAAATTTTATTATAAGAAAAATTAATGAAAGTATTAAAAACCAAAAATACGTAAAGCAAAACTTCACATATAAAAATTCCCGAGTGTTCTTTTACTACATTGGTAGATCTAACAATAACAGTTGCGCTGTCTAGTCGATTAAAAATGTAATATGACAAACACCACCAAGCGAAGCAACGACCGCGTAAACGCCGACGTCTCTCGTTATTATATAAACAAAAATAAAAACATAAAATAAAAAATTCATCGATCAATCAATCAATAACATCAATAATTCAAAGCAAAGCAAAGCAAAGGAAAGCGGTGAGAAAACAAAATCCAAAGCCCGCCGGAGACGATTTCGACCTTGAGATTCCGATTTATCAATTTTTATTAAAGACAAGAGATGAGCGAAAAAGAAGAAAGTAAGAACAGGGACGTGGTGGTTTATCCCCCAAATCAACAACCATCTCCGTCAGCACCATCACCAGAACAACAGCCTTATAATTATAGTTATCAAAATTATTACGGTACCTTTCAAGGCGTGGCTAATCATCCCCAACAACCACCAGCTTATCCTCCACAACAACAACAACAGTCTTACCAACCACCACTAGGGTTTCCACAACCCACTCCTCCCCCACAACACACACACCACCATCACCCGTACTACCATCATGGCTACCAAACTACCGTTCCAGGTTTCTTTTATTTAACAAATTTTAGGTCTTGGTATCTTTTTTAGTTTAGGAGATGTTATTAACTTTATATATATAGAAACATTCAGAAGCATTATAAATTAGGTCCCAGTTAGTGTGTGTGTGTGTGTAACCATGTTCCGATATCTCTCAAAAAATTACTGGTACTTGAATCGAATTTACGTATTATTAGGTCAACAATCTGGAACCATAAGTTAGTAATAATCTGCAAGAGAGGTCTATGTTGCCTCACTCGTGTAGAATTTGTGAGTCGGTTTCTACTTCATTACCTCAAATGATCGGAAATACAGAGCCCGAAATAGAGGTTTTAGCAGCTTCAGAATTAAAATTAGCAATCTTAGTACATAAAGTCAGTGGGTTCATAACTAAAGTTATGCTTTGATTACTATAACATTACATTAAAACTATACATAATATCAAAAAATTTATGCTTTCCCCGGACCCCACTCTGTATAAGCTATCTCCGTTGCTTGTTTTCTGGCAAGAGATATAATTATAAGGATACTCATTACTGAATATATGTAAAGGTAGTAGTGTAGTACGTAAGTACATAGTCCGTCCATCCTCCTGCCTGCTCTCGTATTACGTTTACTTCTACATGCTAAGGATCTTAACTGGATTTTGCCATGACTAGTTAAGATCCGGTTTTTTTTAAGACAAGGTTTCACCAATGAAAAGATGGACTTCGTAAACGGCAAATTTTTGAATCATCTAACTTTTGCGTTTGTTAACAAAAATAATTTCTTGAAACATAATAGTTTGGTGTCAAAGAATTATTTTAAGATAAGAAGAAGAAACAAGATGTTTTTTTGTTGAAGGTAGTGACTTCATTTTTAGTGCCGAAAAGCTGCTTCCAACTCCAAGGTTTTTTTTATTTTTTTTTATTTTTTATTATTATTTTTTTATTTTAAATATTTAAAATAAAAAGAGGGCAGTGCCTCTAGTTTTATATTGATCCTCAACAAATTACAAATCATCAATGTCAACAACTTGGACATTCCCCAAGCTTATACAAATACATGATTCCCTATCTATACATTTATAATCATTCTTTGCGCTGTATTAACTATCACTAATACTCTTCACATAAACTTCCAGCATTCGATTTCCTCATCTTCATAGATCTTCAATTCCCTGCCCATTCATGACAAATTCCATCTCACCTTTAACTCTTTATCAGCATCCCCTTCTTTGAAGTTCAACTGAATTAATGTGTTTTTTAAAACCTCCTCAATCTGGCTCTTCAATTTTTCTTCGGGTATTTGAGCTTTGCTAAAAATGTTGTATTCCTCTGCTTCCAAATCATGATACGTTAATTGGGTATGTGGGTATTTTGTATTCCAACTCCAAGGTTCGTTAATTGGTTTTACTTCATGGTTCATAGATACGTAAACATGAAATCATGATCTGTTGAAATTAAAAATACTGAAATATAAATGTTTAACTGTTGGTACTGTAGATAGCACTTGTTGGCTGAAGTGTAAATATCAAGGTCCAAAAGAGAGTTTAAATCAACCATTGTTACAGAGTATTAGCTTTCTGCATATGTCTTGCTTATTAATGATTCACTACTTGATTCTCCTTCAGGCATTGTGATTGCGTCGGGAACGCCTGTGTTAATAGAGCAAAGAACCCTTCCTTGCTGTGGTTGTGGGATTGGCTGGTTCCTGTAAGTGTACACTATAAAGAGATTTTACACCCACACCAGAGGTGGCAATTTCGACCAATTTTACTTATGAATGGGTCGACTTGGGTTACGTTGGGTAAACAAAGAAGAAAAAGTAGCCTAAGAGGGAATTGATAAAATGGGTCAAAAGCTGTCCAAAGTGTATTTTAAATTTTAATACATAAAACCTGCTAAATCATCACTCTGTATTATTAAAATATAATTAAATAAATCATGTTTGACACAATAATTGGATGAATATATATATATATATATATATATATTATAAAAGTTCTGGGGCAAATACTCTTTTGGACATGCATAAAAACTACCCGTTACCCAAACCTGCCAGGTATGCCCATTTTGCCATCTTGAATCGTCCAACAAGCATATTTTAATTGTTGATTGATCAAAAATGCTGAAGTTTTATGAGTTGGTTCATCATGCAGCTTCTTTCTAGGTTTCTTTTTTGGGGCTATTCCATGGTATATTGGAGCTTTCATCCTAATGTGCGTGCGTGTGGATTACAGAGAGAAGGCAGGACTTGTTGCCTGCACTATAGCGGTGAGTATGTTTGGTTATTTAGAATGCTTTTTGACCTATCTGAAGAATGACACTTGATCTTTTGCTTCTTTACAAGTACATTCGGACATGTATGCAGTGCCCATATACATACTTACATTTATATATATGTACAAACATGTAAAAAACTATTTGTGTACAGATATTTTTAAGCCTGATTTCCAGAATTAAGATTATGTGTTGTTAACTCATGCTACAAATGATTGTGTGCAGGCATTTTTGGTTTTGATTGCCGTCAGTCTTGGTGTGCAGAGGGCCAGATACGACTGGTAACTGGTAAGGTTTCACGTATAGTTTGGATATTGTATAGTCACCAAGTAATTGTGGAAAAACATGGATTGGTTGCTGTAAAGTTACTTTGAAGGTGATTATGGTTTGTTTTATTGTAATTTTACTTTTATGCTGGCACATAAGTCTGGAATCACTTCATTTACATACAGGCTTCTTAATGAATTATCAATGCAAAGCATTATGCTTTATTAACTTATGTGATATCAACAAGTGAACCCTGATATCATGAACACATGTTTATGCATGGTTTCTTCAACCGTCAGGATTTTAGTATCCAGATTCCAGGGAAGCATTGATCCTTCTGTTCTCATATAAACAGTCTTTCTGTTGAATGGATCCACCTATGGTAAATTAGATGGATCAAAGATGGTTAGGAGTGTGTGTTGCTTTTCGTTTCATATCGACTAGCATTGACCAAGGCTTTAGGCTCATTTAGTTAGTTAGTTTTGCAATGTAGTATTCAGTTTTGTGTGTTAGTCTTGTAATTCAATATTACAAAACAAAAAGTTGCTAGGTATAGAAATAAAAGAAATATATATTAAAATTATTTATGTTTTTACAATATATATATATAGGTTCTGATTCCAATAAAACAAGTATTAAAATAAAACAAATAAAACAAGTCTTTTTTCTTAACTAAAAATCATTGTGCATCATGAAAATTTTCGTACATCAGTGTATATACTTGTGCTTTATGAATGTTCGTGCATCAATTTTATCATGATCCAATGGCCAAGATCTTATCCTATTTGTTTTACTTTAATACTTGTTTTATAATAACCAACCCTTATATATATATATAGATTACATTTACAAATATCTCTCTATATAACTAAGAGAGGAAATGGTCGATCCTATGTGGCACTCTTTTGAGCTCGCTACGTCAGCTTTTTCCTACGTGGCGTCACCATATTGATTCGAGTGACACGCGTTGGCACTTAATCTGCTTACATCAGCTTTCACACACGCATGTTTTATAAAAACTATATAAAAATGCAGGAGTTGGGGATAGAACCCGCGACCTTCGGTTTAACGTGTAATTTATTTGACCGCTTCTACCAATACGGTTTTTGTTTGTTTTTTGTAACACCACAATACATATACTATGGTAGATTAAGCGGCTCACAATATATACAAGAAAAG
>JAOEHQ010050842.1:0-19993 GCA_025447715.1 Asclepias incarnata | reverse complement strand
GAGATGGAGATGGAGATGGAGATGAAGGATTTGAGGATGATCGGGAGGGTGGTACGACACAGCTAGATTTATTGTTGGATTTGTGTTGTTCCGATGAAGAAGAAAGGAGTGAAACGGGTGATGATGTGGGTGTTGTTGGTTTTATTAGTTGTCCCATTTGTGCAGTTGATATTTCTAATTTGAGTGATGAGTTGAGACAAGCTCATACGAACGAGTGCCTTGACAAAGAGCAGACAAATGATCAAGTAAGATTATATTGCTCTTGTATTGTGTTTAATTAGTGTTTGTTGCTCTTGATTTTAGCTTTATATCAACAATTAAAGTAGTAGACTTGGCGTGTAGACAAGCCCTAATTTTTACTTGAATTTGAAGCTTGATGTATTGGTCAATGGTCATTAACAAGATTGTGATTATAGAATTGATATATCTTGTAGGTTTATATTGGTGGTTTCATAGTAGATTATTTACTTTATATCGTTTAGATAAAAATTAGCTGCCCTCTGCATAAATATGTATAATTACTTTCTTGACCTGCTAGTAGGACATAAAGGCTTGAAAAATGGTTTAAAACACTTTGCAGGTGGATATGCATGACAGTGAACACGTTGTGGCATCTCCTGGCCAAGTTTTTGATGATTGCCCAATTGGAGCTCCTAGACAAGCTCTTGGCGATCCTTCTTGTCAAGCTCCTGGACAAATTCATGACGTTTCTCCTATTTCGGTATGGCTGCAAAAGCTGGGACTATCCCGTTATGAAGAAGTTTTCATCCGTGAAGAAATTGATTGGGACAGTCTAAAGTGGCTGACAGACGAGGTATGTTTCATGCTATATATGCTTAATTAGGAGGCAATTTGCTATAATGCTTGATCTCAATGGAAACATTAAATTTGTTCTTCATATCACACGATATGCTATTAGTTGCTGTTACTAGAAGAATTAAAGTTTCAATTTTTATTGTTTCCTGTAGGATTTATGCAAAATAGGTATTACTGCTCTTGGCCCCCGGAAGAAGATTGTTCATGCTCTTAGTGAACTGAGAGCAGAAGGTTCCGAGGAAGTCAATTTACCTGAAAAAGTTTCATACAAGGAGATTAAAGTCGCCCCGAATAAGTTGATTACAGATTTTTTCCCTGGCTTTACTGGGAAAGTGAAAAAAGGTTGTACTACTGGGGCACGGGTTGGAAAAACCAACTCAAATAATAATAAACTTAAGGTTAACACAAACTTCACAAATAAAAGGCTCCGAGATATACCCTCATGGTGTTCAATAGCTGGAACACCATTCCGTGTGGTAAGCTCTATTTTCTTAGATCATGCATTTGTGGTATATCAAGGTTAAATTGTAGGATTTTTTTCTTGGAGCGTTCTAATATTTTTGCGATTTGGATTATCATTTTTTTTCCAATGAAATTGACACAGTCATACATAAAAGTAATGATGCATTTCTGAATACTAACTTGTTTGTATTCTACTAGGATGCATTTAAATATTTGCGAATGGATTGCAGCCACTGGTTCCTTACTCACTTCCATGCAGACCGTAAGTGAAAATTTGTTATTTGCCGATTCTTATTTCATGACAATGCCATATGCAAGTATGCAACCTTCATGCTTTCTATAAGTTGGTTGGGAAAATGTTACTTTTTTGTGAATTTAGAAAATGCATACGAAAACCATTAGAGCATCTTGGGATGAAAAATCAGTGTTTGAGTTTAAGGTTACTGATATGTTTTGGATTTGCAGGATTATGCATTACATAAGATTGATTTCTTCTACTATTCGTGCTTGTTATAATGTATTAAGCTGCACTTATTGTAATTTGGTTGCTTTTGCTGCATATGCTTTTGCAGATTATGGAGGTCTTACAAAGTCTTTCTGCCATGGGAAGATTTACTGCACCTTGATTACAGCAAAACTTGTAAATTTTAAGATTGGGATCCCATGGGAAAAGATTGAGATTTTACCTCTGAACCAAAAGATTACCATTGCAGGAGTTGATGTAACATGCTTCGATGCTAATCACTGTCCAGGTGCCATCATAATTCTATTTGAACCACCAAACGGTAAGGTATGTATCATGTTTAAGTTTTATGTCTTTTGTCTATTTACTTGTTATCTTTCCCAAATTTGATCATTGTGTTTTCATGCGTAGGCAATTCTACACACAGGAGATTTTCGTTTTAGGGAGGATATGACAAAGATCTCTAGTTTGCAGACGCGCGTTCATACTCTCATCTTAGATACCACCTACTGTAACCCTCAGGTAAGCAAATATGATGTTTCCAGTTTTAGGGTTTTTTTTGTTTCTTTTACTGATTTTTGAAGGTTGCATATAATGTATATTGTTTAATGATTCTGGCAGTATGACTTCCCAAAGCAAGAAGCTGTAATCCAATATGTTCTGGAGGCAATCCAAGCTGAAGCATTTAACCCAAGAACATTGTTTCTGATTGGAAGCTATACAATTGGTAAAGTCCTCTCCATATCTATTTTAGATTCTTACTTTGAACTGGATATATCATCATTCTCTTTATTTTGCCTCTTAAAAACAAAAAATACAAAACAGGAAAAGAGAGGGTATTCATGGAGGTAGCTCGCGTTCTTCGTAAGAAAATATATGTTACTGCAGCAAAGATGCGAGTTTTAGAATGCCTGGGAATGCCCAAGGAAGATATGCAATGGCTAACTATGGATGAAAGGGAGAGCCACATTCATGTTGTGCCTATGTGGACACTTGCAAGTTTTAAAAGATTGAAACATGTGTCTAACATGTATATGGTAAGTGGTTCAGTTTTAAGTTTTTTATTTGCATTATGGTAATGAACAAATATCGCTGAAATACCAGATGACTGACTACTGATAGACCTACCCTCAATCCTGAACCTAAAATTCCCTTAAAGTTAGAGTCAAACATAGGCTTACATAGGCCAGATATAGTAAACCGGGCCAAACAAGGTCCAGACCGGGTTTGGATTGACCAATTAGCATTTAAGTCATACTGGCCTGTTTGGTTGACTTTTATTGGCTTTGTTGACTGCAGTGTTGGGGCATATAGCCAAACTATCATGCTACAGATTTAATCTTGTTTCTGAGATGTTGGTCCTATAGTTTGTTTGTTTAGTGTTCTTGCAACACTAGCTTACATGCATTAATAATTCAACTGAGCAAAAATAGATAAAATCTGCTTAATAATGTAATAATCGTGCACTCATAACTTTGATTAATGGTGATGATCAGAACCATCGGTAGACCTAATTTCAATATCGAATGCAGAATCTGGTGTTAATTCGTGTCATTCCTACATAATGTTATATAAGAACATATTCTGGTGAAAAATCATGCTCTAGGTTGCTCTCATAGTTTTAACTAGAGGGTACAGGCTGTTCTATGAAAGTGACTCATCATAGCATTACAAGCCATACAAATTAGGAAACGTGAACATTCATTATGTGCCCATTAAAGTCTAGTAGTAGTATTTTAAGCTGCCACCATTGCTAAATAATTGGTTAAGCATCATTGTAACATCACTTGGCCTTTTGCAGACTTTGTGGTCCTTCACTCTTTAAATTCAACGAGTAACATGCTCCTATCAAGTGGTCGATGTTCATGAATGGCACATAATTCAATGAGTATCGCTAATATGGTGCTACAATCATATGCAGCTTAGTTTTTCATAGTGTGGGAAGTTAAAATTTTACATTTAAAAAGATTATCGATTCGTCGAAGTGCATTTGCAAGCACACTATCATATATTCATATTAAATGGACACCTACGTAAAGTGATATATTTTTTTCTTTTAGCGAGTCTATCATAATACTAATACAAATACACAACAGAGTTATATCAGTAAGAGATATTGATACATATGTTCTAAAAAGCTCAACATGTGATGCCTTGTATGCACACCTATTTATTTTGCAACTCATTTATTTTTCTATATGTAAGTAACATTGTTGTAATTATCATTCAGGGTAGATATAGTCTTATAGTAGCTTTCTCTCCGACTGGTTGGTCATTTGGTAAAGGAAAGAAATCATCCCCGGGAAAGAGGTGGCAACAGGGTACTATTATAAGGTGATATTTTGTGTATCCAATCTATTTAATTCTTGTTATTCTTGCACGTGATTGTATTGTTTTAAAACAAGAAATTGTATTTCGCCTTGCACTTTTTTTGGTGCTTCTACTTGATAGTACAACTAGAGGTGGCCAAATGAATGGATTGGATAAACATGTCAAGATGGGTAGTTTTTTGGTAAGGATTTGGTTGGGATGACCCGAATGTTGTTTTGAATTTATCCGAATTGTGTGATCTCTTAAAGAAAAGTAATATCTTTTTGTTAAAAATGAACATATTATTTTTATAATCACCTTCATTGTCTTTGATTCAGATACGAGGTGCCATACAGTGAGCATAGCAGTTTTACAGAACTCAAAGAGTTTGTGAAGTTTGTTTCTCCTGAAAATATCATCCCGAGTGTAAATAATCACAGCCGGGAGACTGCAAGCAAGATGATTTCTTTAATGTCATCTTAACTCGTGATACTATTTTACCACTATCAAATACCATTGTTAATGCCAGGAGGTTAGATACACACCTTTTGTTTTTTTTTTATAAATCTATTCTCAAGGTGCACGCACACTAATACATTGTTCATTGATTGGCATAGAATTGGGGTATTTTGTACAGGCTATTTTCATTGGAAGCTTGAAGCACACCGAGTGAGATCTTGCAACCCAACATATTCTACAAATCTATAGGTGACACAAGTCTCCGTTAGTACCAACATCTCTTGTCTGAAACTGAAGTAGACGGAGTGATCAGCATATCATATGTTTGATGTCCAAAGGCTTCAAAATGAGTCAATGTGGGCTCTGTATTTAAGTTCTTCCAAGTTCCAACTACTAGGTTTTTTGTTTTACCTGGCGTTTGTATCGAAAAACTGTATTTGTTGTCAAACAAAGTTTATTATATGGATACCTTTTAGTCTCGTGTATACACACGGGTTGAGTGAAAATAAAAACATCAATATGAACAAATTGCCAAATTGGTTGGACCTAGCCAGGCTAAACCTTGTAAAATAGTCAGGCTACTTTGGAAAAATAAAAATTGCTATCTAATTTTGGATCAGCAAACTTTGATACAGTCATGTTGTACAACATTATATTAAATGTGAGTCATGTGACCCATAAATATACATATTTATTATTATTGTCGCTTCTACTTTGATACTTGGTAGAGCTGGTACAAGTGGTGGGTTAAGCTTAATAAATATTATTGTCTTATAAAACTATAATTAATATATTAAAAAGATAGATTTTACTAACCATTAGCTAATGATATGGTTAATACGTAGTAAATTATCGTTCACAAAACAAATGTCTTTAAATATAATTATCAACCGTCATTTACATGTATGAATTATTATAGCATAAAGACTATGGTTAGCACTTAGCAATATCCTAAAAAGAGACCCTATATATTGTAATAACAGAAAGGTAGTTATAAAACTTTAATAAAACCTTATATGACCCCTTTGACATCATTTTTTGGGGTCGTTTTTTTATCTGCAAATTACCTTGAAAGAAAAAATTATGGTTTAAAAACTAGGACCTGTTCACGTCTATTTTATTTTCTATTTATTTTATTGGTAACATTGTATACTTATTAATATATATCTTAAAAAACATTTTATTTTGAACTATCTCATATATATTTGGCATGTAATGAGCATATTAGTATTACCTAAAGTTTAAAAAGATAAAAAAAAATTAAAAAATAAAATTATTAGAACGAAAAGTTACATTATTAAAGGACCAGTGGAGAGCGAATGACGTATGTAATGTGATATAATTGGGAGGTCTCTCTGGTATATGTATTCAGGTACCATTGTAATTGTTTTTTGTTTGTTTCTCGTGGTTGTAATCGACGGTCGTGGTATACTATCACCTCGGTAGTGTTTAACGATGATTAATAAAATGTGTTTGATTCGTTAAAAAAAAAAAATAGAAAAATGAAAGGAGCAGTGGGTCGCCAACTAATTAGTCCCCCACTCCTAAATCGATATCCTCCTTAAGTTTTTGGACCGACGTTACGTACGTGTGTAACTGTGTAAGTGTAACTGATGAAAGTAAATGGGCCTATTGGTGCTTGTTCTGGGCTACATCTAGCCACCCAAGCCCAGATATAACAAACTTCAACAATCAACACTACCAAAGTACCAAGCAAAGAAGATTTGGTCCATTAAACTGTCTCCAGATTATTTTAAATGCTAAATTAGAACAATGAGAAATTATTCATAGACTTAAAAATAAGTCAAATCTAGGGTTTTGACACTTCTTGAACTCAATGGCTAACATTAGAAAATCAATAAAGTTATGTATTTGTCAATGTAGGGCTCATGTCTCTTAGAAAAAAGTTTAAGATCCAATCCTTAACATATGTGTATTTAAAAATATTTGGGGCAGTTTCAAATTAAGAGTAGAACTGGTACAACGTTTAGTTGTTAAAAAAAGTTATGTATTTTTTTCATTTTGGGTATTTACTAGAATTTTTTTTTATTAAAAAACAAAAAACTTTGGGTATTTATTTGAGTATTTACTAGAAAATTTTTTTTATTAAAACTTTAATACCACACAAAAATAATACACTCTCCGTCTCAAAAGGACTGTCTATTTTTGAATTTCTTAAAGTATTTCTTTTTCAACTTTTATTTTAAATATTTTTATTTGTGCTATATAATACTTGATGAAAATTATTTCAATAAATATACATTTAAAACTCAATAAATTTATATATTTTTCATCAAAGTATCATATATTATTTATAAAAAATATTTAAAATCAAAGTTAGAAAAAAAAATACAAAAAATCAAAAGTAGACAATATTTTTATGACGGAGTGAGTAATACAACTTTACATGACCCGAACCGTAGACTACCCCATCTTACAAGATGTAAAATGGGGGTATTGGATATTTACTAATGATTTTGGCACTTTGTTAATATCATATTTATACGTATCATTACTCTAATTTAGAAAATGCAAAAGTTTTCTGTAAGTGAGCCTGGAAAGTGGGAAATACCAGGCATGTCCGTTTCACAACGATAATGTCTATAATAATAATGATAATAATAATAATTTCCAATGCACCATGGTGTTTGATCAATCAATTTTGACTCCTTATGTTGACTTTGACTTTCAAAATGTCATTGTTTTGGACTGTTCAACCTTTGGCACAAAATAGATTAGAACATTTCATTTTCATAATTTTTTTTTAATTATGAATATGACATATCTACAATAAGTTTCTTTAATCCATTTGCATTAAATACGATGAGTCCAAGAGGACAATTGATAAACAACGTAACTTAACAAATTAAATGCAAATAATAATATCTTAATTTTTTCACTGATGATTTATTTATGTATTATTATTATCTTGCACTATATCAAGTTCCCATTTTTTTGATTAATTAATAATAACATATTAACATATTGATCAAAAATACACATAGACTCAAACAATACGTTAAACAACATAAAATAAATCAAATAATCAAAATTTTGTTTGCAGTTATTATTCACCCAACTGAATAAATAACATTAACCAATCCATATGCAGTAAATGGATTTTCAAATGGTTGTTAAAATGATAGGGTCAATGCACAGAGGTATTATTGGCCTCTTTTATGATAAAATAATAATATAATAATGCATGTATATAACAATTTTAATAAATTCTTATGCTCACTTATTTACGTTTCATTATTTTTTGCATATAATTACTTTCACGTTTAGATGGTAGCGTTTCATTTTGGAGCTTTTTCTTTCAAATAAAAGCTAAAGCTAGTTGCAACCAAACAAAACTTTTAACACAATAGGAGCTTATTGTTCAAAATTAAAAGATAAAGCTCCCAAAAAGCTCTTGAAAAGCTTCGGCCAAACATAGCCATAGAGTAAGTTTTCTTCCTCAATCGTTGTCTCAGTTATTACAACTTACAAAATACGAAATATTTTACATGTTCATGAATATGAAATTTCCTATAACATAACAACAACAACTGTATCCAATCTCAACATAAACGGTATATATAGGGAATGTGAGATGTAAAAAGTCTTACCTCTACCACAATGATAGAGAAACTACTTTCAGAAGAACATCCGGCCATAAAGTAAGAGTGAAAACGGACGTGTGTGGTAAGTGACCATACATATCATAATAGTATTACATGAATAAAATACAATAAAATAAAAATTCGGTTTATGTTAGATGCTAGAATCACAATCCGGTTTCTCATCAATGAATTGATCTATGTATTTTTTTTTTAACCGTAACAAATAAAGAAAAGTGTTACAGAGAACGGGTCAAAAGTTGTTCAGGCATGTGTCAACAATGCCATCAAATTTTTAATTTTTTACTGTCACATCAGCGTCACATCATTCCTTCCTCTCAGAATTTACCCAAAATTTACCGCATACCAACAATACCACTATCCTTCTCAAATTCTCAACTTCTCTCTGCCACATCATTTCCATTTATTTAAACACAAAATTAAATATAATAATTTCATAACTAAAACTCAGAATTTGGTGGTGACATTGGTGTTTTTAGAATTTGGGGACCTTGGCCCCACTTTCTTCCCGTTCTCTCCGTCGTGTGGAGACTTGGCTCGAGAACGTGGCCCTAGAATTTAGAGGTGACATTGGTGTTCTCAAATCGTGGTGAGAACGTGGGTTGAGAATTTGATGGTGACATTGATGATTCGAGAACGGGGACGATTTGAGTGAGAACGAGGACCATCGGCGCCGGCCTTATAGTATCTTTGGTTTGTTTTAATGTATGCAACGGACTTTCTTAAAACGCTTTTATCATATAATCGTAATAATATAATTTTTACAATCACATTGCATACGAAGTATATGAACAAGAAGAAATAGACCCAAATTAAAAACTTGTTGCATACGCAATCCATAACCTAACTCGATCAATCGTTTTAGCTCGTATAAAAGAACAATCGTTTTAACACGTTATAACACCTAATCTCTATCCATCCAACTAGCAAGCGTATATTTTGTTACCTTTACTTACGCCTAGAAACCTACCATCATATCTCCCATGGAAGACGCAATCAACCTTCATTTGTTGTTACACCTTTGAAAAAGATAGTTGGTAAAATTTAATTGTACAGTACATTTCACAGTCACATCCACATGCAAAATGATTTTTCATTTCCAACCAAACTAACTTTTCCAAAATCCAATTTTTAATTTAATGCACTTCTATGGTTCCAACTACACTCCCTTTAGTTTGTTGTCCTTCATTTACTCACCCCAACCTCCTTAAATTCACACACCCTTCCATCCTACATTCATACCAATACTCACTTTTCATCCTTCTTCTTTTTTTCCCCCTCCAATCATGGCTCTTTCTGGAGAGCAAGATCTCTTGTCGACGGAAATCGTCAACAAGGGAATCGAATCGTCGGGCCCCGACGCTGGATCCATGACTTTCTCTGTCAGGGTCCGGCGTCGGTTACCTGACTTTGTTCAGTCTGTTAATCTCAAATATGTGAAACTAGGCTACCATTACTTGATTAACCATGCCATATATCTGGCTACCGTGCCCGTGCTAGTTCTTGTGTTTGGTGCTGAGATTGGAAGTCTTAGCAGGGAGGAACTTTGGCGTAAGCTTTGGGATAGCACTGCTGGCTACGACTTGGCAACTATTCTTGCTTTTTTCGCTGTCTTTGTCTTCACCGTCTCGGTTTACTTCATGTCCCGGCCTCGGTCCATTTATCTCATTGATTTCGCTTGTTTCAAGCCTACCGATGATTTGAAGGTACATCATATCGACTCAGTTATATATTTAGTTCTTTTAGTTTTATCATACTATAACTGTTTTATGGATTGTATTAACACCAACAGTAATGTATAATTATATGCGTTTAATTTGTTACCAATCATAATACTGTACTTTCATTTACTTTTACCAATCATAACAGCATTATTTCATAATTATTCACTAGTAAAACAAATAAAACTAACATATAATAAGCTTCAGGTAACGAAAGACGAATTTATCGAGCTAGCTAGAAAATCAGGCAAATTCGATGAAGCTAGTCTTGAATTCCAAAAAAAGATACTTCAATCATCTGGAATAGGTGACGAAACCTACGTCCCAAAAGCAATAATGTCACCAGATAACATCACAACAATGAAAGAAGGAAGAGCAGAAGCATCAATGGTGATATTCGGGGCACTAGACGAGCTCTTCAAGAAAACCCGTGTTCGCCCAAAGGACGTGGGAGTACTGGTAGTTAACTGCAGCATCTTTAATCCAACCCCATCTCTATCCGCCATGATCATTAACCACTATAAAATGAGAGGAAACATTTTAAGTTTCAACTTGGGCGGAATGGGATGTAGTGCTGGGATTATAGCGATTGATTTGGCCCGTGATATGCTTCAAGCGAACCCGAACAATGTGGCTGTGGTTGTGAGTACTGAGATGGTTGGGTATAATTGGTATCCTGGGAAAGATCGGTCTATGCTTATTCCCAACTGTTATATCAGGATGGGTGCTTCTGCTGTGCTGCTTTCGAACCGTGGTCGTGATTATCGTCGTGCAAAGTATCGGCTCGAACATATTGTTCGAACTCATAAGGGAGCTGATGATCGATACTTCAAGTAATCTTTTCGATCTCTATTTGTCTTTTTAATTCTACAACTATATATATGGTTTCAATATATCTTTACTAAACCTCTAATTATAGGAGTTTCCAGCTCCATCCATAAAGTAAAGATCCAGATCCAAATAATTATATGGTCTTCTATGTGAAAAATGGTTTACTATGATTAATCTTTTTCTAGATTTTTTTTAATGATCTATTAAGTCATACCTGGAATAATTTTTTTGATTGTAAGTTTGATAGTATAGCTATATTTTGGAAAAGATTTTTTTAATTACGACACTAAGGGCTGTAAATAACATGCATAAAAACGTTGTATCTTTCATATAAAAAATCAACCCCTGAATTTTATGATAAAGGTATAACAGTTTTATGCACACTATGCATAAAAACGTTGTATCTTTCATATAAAAAATCAACCCCTGAATTTTATGATAAATGTATAACAGTTTTATGCACACTAATGACAACCCACATGGTTGTAATTAGCAAAATCCTTTTAGAAAATTATTTGATAGACATAAAACATATACTTAATGATAAACCTAAAAATCTGATTAAACCTAACAATCCGATTGACACATAAACCAAAATCAAATGCGATGCAAAAAATATATTTATGTGTCATGTAAATGGCAAACGGATGAAATTTCCTTATTCATGTCAAACGAGGAGGGCAAATTTTTTGACTTAAATGTCTACGACTTAATCGGAATATCTCGTGGTTCCAAATTTTTTCTTGGCCATATCATCAAGAATTGTATCTAGTAGGATTCGAATTTGAAACTTATTGGATGTAAAAGAACATAAAATATTAATCACTGGACAATTTTAAAGTGGTTTATTTATATGTCATGTGTTAAATGTAAAACAAAAGTACAAATATATACGTGTGTTCTGTTATGTTAGGTTTGAGTATTAAACTCACACCAACTAGAATTGAAGAATACAACATGTTCCAGTTGGCCAAAAATTAATAGTATTAAAATCTAACTTGTCCGACTAGGACTACAGAACAATTTTTTATTTGAAGCTAGCTGACCTTTGATTTCGTTACTTTTTAATTACCTTTCTAACATATATATATATATATATATATATGCTGAATTCAGATATTTTTTAATTTTGTTTAATATGGTAAATATTACTCATGTTATAGGAGTGTTTATCAAGAGGAGGACGAACAACGGTTCAAAGGGTTAAAAATTAGCAAAGATCTTGTCGAGATAGGCGGGGACGCCATCAAGACAAACATCACAACTTTGGGTCCATTAGTGTTGCCATTATCCGAGCAACTCCTTTTCTTCGCGACATTAGTGAAGAGGTACCTTTCTGGTACCAAAGGAAAAAGTGTCACTGCTGCTAAGGCCGCTACTCTTAATGGCTCACAGTCAGTGGCAACTTCATCGTCCTCTGGGACGAAACCGTACATTCCTGACTACAAGCTAGCGTTTGAGCACTTTTGCGTTCATGCGGCTAGTAAAACAGTGATCAATGAGCTTCAACGGAACCTTGGGCTTAGTGATGCTAATGTTGAGCCTTCTCGAGTCACCCTCCATCGCTTTGGGAACACGTCGAGTAGTAGCATTTGGTATGAGCTAGCATACCTCGAGGCGAAAGGACGTGTCAAACGAGGTGACCGGATTTGGCAATTGTCATTTGGGTCGGGTTTTAAATGCAATAGTGCTGTGTGGAAATCGGTTCGTAGCATAAAGAAACCATCAAGCAACAACCCTTGGCTTGATTGCCTAGACAGGTACCCTTTAGAGGCACTTTCTTAGAGTAGCCGGATCCACCCCCTAAAGTTCAACTTAATTACACTTCTGGTACGTCGTATAAATAAGAGGTTAAAACTTCTTGCAAACTTCTGAATTTCCTGTGTTGTATGAATTGTATCCGAGGTTTACTATCATTCTATTCTATGTTGTATCATCAACCTTTGTTTGGATTTAAATTTACGTTTCTAGCTAGTTTACAGTGAAGTCTTCAAATCATTGTTGATTATATTGATACATATGTAGGTCTTGGCTTAAGTTAAAATCATCCATGTTACAACTTCTTTTTTTTTTTTAGAATGGCAACATAATATACGAGTATATATATTTCATCCATGTTACAACTTCTTAGTTGCTACTTTAGAAAAATAAAAAAAAATATAAATCTCCACACATTAGGCAAGTATATATGTAGAAATAATAAGACTTTAATTACAAGTGTATAAAATTATCTTCAATTAAAACTTCACTCTTATCACTATATATAAATAACAATGTTGATACTAAAAAGTATACACTTACAAGTTTAGAGTTTTGAAAGTTGGATTTTAAACTTTCTCGAGACTCAAAGGTGTGTAATTTTGATAGTTGGAGATCAAAATTGTCCGCACTTTTATAAATCATTTTGAAATTTTAAGAACATGGAATTGTCTATATTACCATTGTAACTAAATGGATAGAAATATGGTTAATAAATGTAATGTATAATATTAAAGATATGGATCTCATATTTATTCTACTTAATCATTTATATTTTTAAACTAGACCCATGCCCGCGCGATGCTGCAATGATGGTAGCGGCGACGGTGTGGTGGCGACATGGGTGGTTGCGGCGGTAGCGATGGTGGTGGTGTGGTTATTTTACGGGTTGACGGATCTATGTTGTAAATTATTTCATTAAGGGTATTATAGGTATATTAGGTGGAGATGTTTAAATTAGTGAATAAAGTATGTGGCAAAATAGGAACATTGCCTGCTTTTTTGAGGAAAAAAAAGGGGGGGGGGGTTATCCCTTTTATATAGTAGTAAAGATAAGGTTATAAGTACATAAAAAGTAATTTACATGGATTAAAAAGCAAAAGTTGGAATAAAAATTAAACAACAAATGTGACATTAGAAAGATTAACTTCCATAGATGAATATCCACGCGACGTGGCGGCGATGTTGGTAGCGACGGCGTGATGGTGGCGGCGACGGTTAGTGGTGGTGGCGACTATTGGCGGTGGCGGTGGCGGCGACGAATAGTGTATGTTATTGATGTAAAAAGGGTAATGTAGTTATTTTAGAAATTAAAGTGTAGATGTTGTAAATTAATTTCATTAAGGGTATATTGGGTATTCAATAAAATCATGGATAGTATTAGCTATATTAGTAAGGACATTTTAAGTATTTCAAAGGTAGAAAGTTGAAAAAGGGGGGGAGGAGTAATTTGTTTTATAAGAGAGTAAAGATAAAGATATGCCACCAACAAATAATAAATACAAATTATAGATACTTGTGTTTTAAGACAATCCATTAACAGTTGCCGGCTGCATGTACTAACTAAAATTTATGGATTTTATTTTCAAATTTGATTTTCATCAAAATTTAAAAAAATTTGAGAACCTTTCCACCACCATGTATTATGCGGGTATTTTTTATTTTTTAATTTTTTGATCGACTAATTTGGATATCACTGACGGATCACTGGAGCATCATCGTGTTACCAGTGGTACCATCCAATCATATTCCAAAACTCCTTATATTTGCAACCTTATGGTTCCACTGAGCCTTAACACGCCATGATGCCACTTGATTTAAGACCAAGGACTGGGTACAGTTACAGTAGATATTAATTTTTTTTTTTTTTTGAAAGGTATGTATTATTCACATTAAAAACACACTACTCAGCAATTGCAGAGTAGCAACCAAAAGTACAAAAATGGAACTAAGTTACATTAAACCTATTCCAAACTAATAGTTTCTTCTTTCAATCTATTTTTGTACCACAAAAAACCTATAACTTTAATATCAAGAAAAACTTTATCGATGCAAAACTTCGTGTTATCAAAGATCTTCTCGTTCTTCGCCTTCCAAATACACCAACAAGCGACAAAAGTAATGCATTTGAAGAGCTTACGCTGTTTCTTTCCCAAACCAACTTTATGACAAACCTCATTGAGGTCTTTATCGCTAGTAGATATTAACTAGCGACTATCAAAGATTGATCAAAGTCTAAATCATATATGTTAGCATCATATATCCTATGTAAACCTAAATAGATAGCTTGCTTGCTAGAATTGAAACAATATTTAATTAACTTATAAAACATCCATTCTGTAGGCATCACATATTAAAAACTTAAGTACCTCATTATACCAAGAAGATATAAGTCACACTCATCTATCTTACATCGTCGAGATTTTGAGCAAATCACATTGTCTCTATATATTAAAGAGTTCATGAATCTTAAAGTGAAATGTATCAAATGCAATACAAGAATACATCGAAGCATGGACGGATCTACATAGAGCCGTATGGGTTCGGACGAACCCAGTAAATTTTTAGCCGTAATGGTAATTTTAATAGCGATTTTTTAGCGAACCGAGCATCTTAAAATAGCGAACCCTGTAAAATAAATTCCTGGATCCGTCACTGCATCGAAGAATATATGTTACATACCGATACCATACTTTTTACTCTAGCTAACATGTTAGTGAAAGTTATAAGACCAAAAACCAAAACTAACCTATTTGTTAATGGATCATCTTCAAATATTCTTTGGTTTAATTAAACTGCTTTATATTTTTGCAAATACTTTCCATGGTAAATGTTCATTTGCAAATCATAATTAAGGTGAAAACTAAGACCATTTGTAAGACCATGAGGAGCAAGGCGTGCTCTTCTCTTGGCACGCTAAAAAAGAACGCCCTTAGCACGCTTGCTACAGTGATCCGGAAGGCGTTCTCCATCAAAAAATTTTATACCCGTTCCATATTGAACGCTTGCTTTTTTTAGTGGGTTCCCCACTTTTTGCTGCAAACATAATAATGGTTTGACCAAATTTTTTGTCCCATTCTCATTTTTAAAGTTTTTTATTATTTTATATTATTAATATATTAAAGTTTTATTTAATTAAAGGTATAAAATAAAATAAATGGTGGGTCCCTAAAGGGGCGTTCTAAGGAAGCCTTACTCCAAAAAAAGGCATCTGGAATACCCCATTGATAACTAGACGCCACATGGTGAATGGAGGTGAGTTTGGGGCTTCCTTGGGAAGCCTTGCTCCCCACAGTCTTAGTATGAGAGGGTGTCATGGAAGAAAAAAAAAGCTGATGTGACAATTTGAGTTGAAGAATAGAGGAAGAATATGTTCTCTATTACAAAGGGGCTAACCTCAAATTCAATTCTTGACTTTGAATACTTGTCTCTTGCCATGAGCCATGAGATATAGGTAACCACTTCCCCTCAAAGACACTATCATTATAATACTATTATCAACAATAATTCACACCTACAGAGACCTCAAAAAGACTTGCTATATATTTTTACATATTTACTTTTTAATAATTACAATAATAATAAAATAAAAAAACCTAGTAAGAATAATACCATTATTACAACAAAACTTTTGCTAAACATAGTCTTTAAAGCTACGATTAACATACAATAAAGTATTATACACGACAGTTGACAAATAACTCAAGGAAACGGTTAGTTTTAAATACAACCTTTTGTTGAAAACCAATATCATAGTTTCAGACAACAAGCTGTCCATGTCAAAATTCTCGATCACAAATGTAGAAAAATACAAACATTAAACTCTGTCCATCAAGTTTTTAGTCAAAATGCACCATTATATTACTCGATTTTCATTGAAAATTCAATGCCTGATTAACACATTTGCATTTATTTGGAGGACCTTGTGTAAAGTGACCAAATCAGAAAACCACTTGAAAGTACCAAATGCAAAAATACTATATATTTATGTTTTGTTTAAAATCGGGTGAATGGGGTGAACATTTTGGATATGTTTCACAGAACTAGCTAAAAGCCGTAACTCATAACTATAGCTTATAGCTGATAGTTGGAGCTTGTAACCGAAGCTGCAAGCTAATAGTAGGGATGGAGATCCTCACAGGTCAGGTTGATTTGATGGAGATCCTCACAGGTCAAGTTGATTTTGTGAAAGACGAAAAACTAATAAAATTATTTATAAAAAAACGGACCAACTGTAAAGACCCACATAATTTTACACACAAAAATCACAACTTGACCTATCAAGTTGATAGGTAACTTGAGACTCGAGAGGATCCTCATCCTAATAGTAGAAGCTTTTAGTTTTTTACTTGTATATAATTGTTTGGTATGACAACAAAAGCGGTAACTAAAACACGTAAAATTACATGAATGGACACGTTAAAAAAATAAAAAAAAACTTGGTAAGGTAGCAAGCTACCAAATAAAATTAACAAAAAATTTAATCATATAAAAAACTTTATTTCATTACATATAAAACAGTCATTTTCACATACATTAACATTAAAAGATTACAAGACGAACAAAAATATAATATATTACAATAGATTTTTTACCATCTATTTTCCATATCAAAGTAGTAATTTTACATTTTTAAAAAATCATATATTTTTACATAAAGTATTTGTTTATATTATACAATTTATTATTAGTAGATCATTTAAAGTACGTCTATATTACAAAATTAATTATATATTTTACATAAAGTGTTTAAATATTAAGTTAATAGAAGATCAACATACTTTATAATTTTGTATTAACATACTACTCGCTGCATGAAACTACTATATTGATAATTAATTTATTAAATTAAATAAACAATATATAATAATTGAAAGCATTTAAAATTTGGGGGGAAAATTAGATGGCTTTGATAAAAAGATTTGGCTGTTAACTTTTAATATAATTTCAAGGGTAAATGAGTAAATTCAATGACACGGTATAAGCTTGTTGGATTTTTTGAATGCTCCCGCAACAAGCGTTTTGTTTTGGAGCTTTTTAAGAGCTTTTAAAATAAACTAAAAGCTCCAATACATCTATCCAAACAAAGCTTCCTAGTAGCTTTTTTCTTTAAAAGCTTAAAGTTAAAAGCTCTAAAAAAGCTCTTAACATGCCCAAGATAGCCATCGAGTAAACGACTCAACCTTTCAAAAAACAAGTAATCAGTTTAAATTACACAGACGACACAAAATTCAGACAACCGTGAAGCAGTTGATCTGAAGCAGTTATTGGTGTTATTGCTGCTACTATTTAATGTTGCTCCTCCATTCCCATCTGCCATAATAACCACAACCCCCCCACCCATAGTTCATAAACCAAAAAAATACAAAAAAAAATACAAAAAAATACAAAAAAAAAAAAAAGAAAAAAAGAAAAGAAAAATGAAAAACCTGAACTAAAATAAAAAGGAACTTTTAAACCCAGAAAACATCTTATAAATCAAAACAAGAAGATTCTTTTTGTACCAGAAAGCACACCATTTCAACAAGATTCAACTTTTTTAAATGAAGCAAAGAATTAAGTAAAGATTTTATAAAACTGGCACGACAGCAACCACAGCATTTCACATAGCCAGCAAATTTTCACAAAATGACTACAAAAACATAAACATACCTCTCCCTTCAAAGCTCCCACCAACGGTATGATTGACCATCATCAAATCTGTCATTTCTCCTACAGCTGCTGTCTGTGGTGCTACATCATAAGTTGATTCCTCAAACTCAAATGCTTGTTCATGTGTTTCAGCAATCCACAGAAGACTCACAAAAACTTTGGGTTTCATATTTTTTTTTGTTTTTATACAGTCACTCATATTTAGAACATCATTTTTCAATCTTTCAAGTCAGTTAATGATAACCACTTTTGAAGATAGTCAGGAAAATACTACTGGTTCTTCAATAAAGCAAGAAAACCAGCATTCGTCAGTGACCTAACACCAAACCATTTACCAAAGGGCAAATGGCACAAAAGTACTAGACTTTGAGTTTATTCATTCAAAGGTATACTTCTTTTTGATAGTGTATTAAAACTGGTTCAGGTAAAACAAATCGGTTGGTTTGGGAAAAAAAAAGTCCCTAAATTGCCAACCAAACCAATAGCTTGTACCTTTAAAGCACAATCGAAAAGAAGTATACCTTAGAATGAAAAAGACCCAAAGTATAGTCTTTTTGTGTGCCATTTGCTTTTTACCAAAGAATCTAAAAGGACACGGTAGTTGATACTTGATAAGAATGTGTGAGAATAGTCATTATAGTTGCCAACCATGGACAATAAAAACAATCATAATTATCAACTTATGTTTAATTCTATGGATATTGATTTCTCACGCCAACTAAAAAGCTAGATTTTGTAATTCAGAAAATAAAAATAGAAAGGTTGAATAAAACATTCAGCCAATGAATCTACAGCAATCCAAACCCGAAAGAAATTTGTTTAGGTAATGTTTGGTTGACAATTTTTGTTCCATTTGCCCATAAATGAGTTCGTTTGGGTAATGTTTTGTGCCAAAACGGTCAAGCTAAGAAATTAAACTAAAAGGGATACTTGTTCAATAAAGCAAGTAGGTTAAACGGTCAAAACTTCCAGTGTGTGTTTAAATGTATGCCTCAAAACTAGCTTTATTAAAAATATGATAAATCAGTACAAAGTATTGTAATGACGCAGGGCTTAGGAATGATACTTAGCATATTAAATACTTATAAATCACAATTAATATAAAAAAAAAATATAAAAAAAAATTTACAGGTCATCCCAACATCAGCCTTCGCTCGCATAAATAACCATTTTGTAGTGCTACCCAACCCGTCTGACTGCACATTTGCCCACCTTATGAAGTTATATTCCGTCTCCTTACACTACAGCTAGAAGCCAGTGTAAGCTTTTGCAACAGTTATAGATTGAAAAAAGAAATAAAATATAGCCCAACTGGAAATGTCGAACCATTGTACTTCACACATTGTAAATAAACGAACATCCTTTTACACGGACCAAAAAATTCAAGCTAAAGCATTCCTTTTTCATTTCAAATATACGTTTAAAGATCAGCCAAGTGTGAAGTCTCCATTTTAAATTATTGACGCCCTTGTAATACACCATGACTCGGGGATGGAATTTAATGCCATGTAGCAGGGAAAATACCTGAAGCGCCACCGGTGTCGAATTTTATGAGCAGCATGGTACAAATGCCACTGACCAGTCAAATGCCAAGCTCATTCTAAAACAGAAGCATTAAAACACTAGCTGATAGAAGTAAGCCGAATAAAAAATGCCAATGATGCTACTATAGTGAATGTTACCACGCCATAAAACTTGGTAAGAGAAAGAACTAGATAGGGCATAAAAAATACAATCACAAATGCATAAAACATTAATTATCAGAGTTATGGTGTCACCATAGCAACTACCAGCTCCTTAAACATTTTTTGGAAACATAATAGAGTGAAAATACTACATTGTTTCAAAATAGTTCAAGAACTAAGTAACTGAAAATAGGGAAATACGGGTTTAACAAA